>QJNU01000012.1:132695-269970 GCA_004154915.1 Monosporascus ibericus | reverse complement strand
CCCCCCCCCCCCCCCCCCCCCCGCTGCCAGAGGTCAACCGGTGTCTTCGAAGCCGTTCACGAGAAGTGATGCAGAATGATAATCTCCGACCACCTCCTCAACCGTTATGTGTGAGTATCGTTAAGAGTGCTGCGGACCTTCGCCACGAATGGCCATACGGGAACGAATAGCAGTTGAGTCTAGATCGGCTTCGTTGGCTCATAGTTGCATGGATGGCCGGAGCAGTTCCCAAATGCCAACGGGGACTCGAACAACGAGACGCGCCACTGGTAAAGTAGCTTGATGTAAAAGGGGGCGAGTTTGAGTGGGTTCAGCCGAGTAGGAGAGGATTTAGGTGAGTGAAGCCATGCGGGCTCCAAGGTCGGTGCTGGTGCCTACCAGGCAGGTAAGGCCCGGGCCCCGCAACTTATAATTAGTTTGGTACGAGCACATCATAAAGACCAGCCTCGCCGCTGATTGAACGCTGCATTGTTGCCTCAAGCATTAACCCCCAGAACCCCTTCCGGCGCAATGCCCATTTTGTCTCGAAAATCTCTGAATTCGCCTTCAATGAATGTTCGCATATCTTGTTCCAGGAACCCAGGTACGTTCCTCAAGGCTCCTTTGGCAAACCGGCTCCCGGGTTCCATTCACTGTGTTTTCACGATACCACAACATCGCATACGTCGCGAGTTATGCCACATAGAGGATCACATGATTAGAAGATATTTCCCTGAAACGCGAGGGGGCGTATTCTTATCCTGCTTTCCTATCCTCGCACTACGTCCTATGTCTAGAACCGACCCTCGGGGCCTGTATAATAAATCCTCCGCCCAAAGTCTCGTCCCCTTCATCCTACTAAGACGTGATCCGTCACATGGATGGTGGATAAGTACGCCCTAGGCAAACCGCCTAGATGGCGGACAAGTGCGGCCGGGAGCTTGATGTCGGGATCCTCTGCCGTCAGAGAACCGTGCAGTGACCATGCTCGACGAGAATAGTCTCGATGAATATGCTGTGAAGTGTGGATGCAGCGTGGCTAGGCCGCGGGTGCCCAGAGGGTAGGTGGCTTGACCCTACCTCTCTTGACGCAAAGGGAGTTGAAAGCGGCTAATCACAGGGGGCGCGACGTAGGTGCCGTCACCGTTTTACTTCAGTTTCTTTCGACCTTACTCAGTACTCTCACAGAACACTTTGAGACGTATTATGTCAGCAGGGGGCAGAAGTACCTGTATTGCCCGTGCTTCCATTTTTACTGGAATAAGTAATGAGTTGGGACATTACGGCGTTATGACGGGGAACCAAAGGAGTTCTGCCCGATTGCCTGAACCCTGTGGTCCCCATAAAGGAAACTGGACCTTGGGCTGGACAATATGCAAGGGAAGCGTGACTATGTACTTAAGTGGTAGTTGCCTTTGACCGTTCACTGGCGCATCATAGTGAGTCGGAAAACACCTCGAAACAGACTCTATCACAGATTGTAGTTCCAATAGAAAGGAGTCATTTCCTTTCACTCCTAGCTTCCTCTTCCCAATGGTCAGGGACATGCCTCTGGCAGCTAGGCCAGGGCAGCGGCCGGGTTGGAGGGGAGGGAGTAATGAAGGGGGGGGGGTGGGCGGAGGAAGGACGGCATCGTGAAGAGCAGGAGGAGGTAGGCAGGCCCACGACTCCGCTCCGTTGTCCTCGAGGGTTGTCCGGGTTGCCGTATACGGAAGGCAAAACGGAGAGTTTGGCGCTTAGAGGACTTCTAGGCGGTCGGGTATGGCAGAACTGAGAACGGAATGGTGAGCTGGGATGAGTCAGCAGAGCAAAGGCCTTCCAAAAGGTAAATGGCCGCATGAGTAAGGGCCCATTCAATTTCGACAACTGGCAGAGGCTATTCTGGTCGACCTGAGTCTGATTGGCCTTTTCCAAATCAGCCCAAAGTGTACTAAGCAGTTCAGGCATCTCTCGACGAGGCGAAATGCCAAGTCTGAGAGGAAGGCAAAGCGCAAGATTAATGCTCTCAGAGGCAGACGACCAGCTTCACCCCTCCGAGGCAGCGACGGCGAATTCTGACACAGATGCCACCATGCCAGATGCAGCTATTCGCTCTCACATGGCTGAGATTACTATGGTGGCAAAACATCATCGGTTTCTCAAACCTGTTCGTGCTTACCGCATTGGCGCTACTCTGAAATACAAGAAGGGAGAAGGGATGGTCTCGACCACGCTCCCAGATGAGTCTGTTCAGGACGATCAAGGCAGTGATGTCAACCGCGCGTCGAGATTCGCGACTGAAAGGCTCGGTCTGAAACGCCGTTCTCTGAAGACGTCGGGATTAGCAGACTGCATCTTATCACTTCTGATGGCAGATCTTCAGACGTGACGGAATTTGTACCTTTCGGTACCGGCGTGCAAAGGATCTGACGAATTGTGTGGTATCTCTTGAGACCACATGATTATCAGGGAGACTGCGTCATCCTCTTAGGCCTACCTTGGCTCTGGTGTGTGATGGCAACCTTCGACATGACAAAGTTCTTTGACTATTGGAGACGATGCTGTGAGTGAGAATCGCGTTGAACTCCGTGGACCCCCCTCACTTAATATCAACATCACAAGATCGGTTTGAGCCCTGGTGATTCAAGCGTTCATCATAAAGAGCATCTTAAAGTAATTACTAAGAACTCAGACTTGTCTGACGATAAGGACTCAACTGATTCAGATTCTGACTCGGAAAACTAGATTCTGGGTTTCGACCTAAGCGGGTTGTTAAATCGCACCGGGAGACTCGCCTTCTCCCTTAACAGTTTCTTGTCGATCATACCGCCTGAAGAATTGGGCATTCTGCCTAAGTCTATTTGTCATTTTCAAGATTGGACCTTCACGCACGCGCCAAAACTGGCTTCCGTATCTGAGGCTAGCATGGGCTACAGAGCTTTGTACAGTTTGTCTTTTACCATTCCGGTAAGGATAGATACGTCAACTGGTAAAGGTGATCGGCAGCGAGACACTACGTCGACAATGAAAGTGGTGATCCTAATGAGAATACCGCATTGACAAAGAGTGGTTTCGGACGACAATGTCCAAATGGCTTCAGATCGAGAGGGCAATCTCGTATACCACCGAAAAGCAAAAACCAACAAACAGCCAAAAGAAAACCCAAAAGAAAACTCAATAGAAACCCCATCCCCGCCCCCTTCCCCCCCAAAGAAAAAAAAGAGGGGGGAGGGGCTGAACCACAGAGAGGCTACCTAAAAATGGATCTTGGCTGTTTGCTGCATTTATAACCTCGAGGATGAAGTGAATTCGTATTTCACTTTTATTCCCATGCCCGCGTGACTGATTGACCATTCAGGTAGTACTTGTCCTGGGTACGACATAAAACTGCGTCCGAACCAGGTGTTCAGGCCAGCACATTTGGCCGGCGTGTAGGGGATAGGGTTATCACGACACGAATTTTCGTATGGGCCGCCCGAGACCTACGGAGAACTTAGCCGTGTTGACTTACGTGATTAACAATCTACATATGCCAACATCGGGCAAGGGTTACGCCACCGTGCGCTTTCCACCCAAGCGGCAATGAACTGGAGAGGCATTCACAAGTTCAACGGCACGTCCTTCTCGGCTACTGTCAAGTTTTTCCTCTTCGCCATCTACCTAGGGACAAACAGAGCTGTTCACCAGCAGAACGAAGGAGTCGTGGCCCCTACTTGGACCCGTAAGTGGACCCTCTGTTCTCCACTCTCTCAATTTACCCCCTGCCGACCACGCCCTTGAGAATACATATTCTCTCACTTAGTCACGGCCCTCGTACCCGCCTTCGTAGGGAGCTTTCTGAGTTCTGGAATCTTTTCAGGCGTCCTTCCCAGCTATTTACATCTTACAAACCCGGATCTGGTTAGAACTTTTACTATTCCCGCGCCTTCCGCAACACTGTTCACTATCATCCCGTTACGTTTTACATTCCGGAATCTGGACTATCCCTGATAGCTGGTAGCCGTTCATGTTAAAAGTAATTTTCTAACTTCGCCTGTTAAGTTTAACCGATGATGTCCCAGTCTATGATTACTAACTTAACCCGATCTGGTGCATGGTGAAAAGCGTCAATACTTAGGAGGCCCTAACAGCTACGGTTAGGCTTCTAGTCACATAGTGAGTTACCTTCCATCTGGCGTACATAGATAGTTGCGACCAACAGGAGTACCAACTAGCGCTGTCAGGAATCGAATCTAAAATGACAGATAACTCCCACCTTACCTGCGACTACTTACGGTTTCCCTGAAAACACAGCTGACGGAATTTGCTTTAAGGTTCAAGTTGACGCAGCATTGAGTCGTACTTGAGTACAAACCGTATGCCGACGCCATTGACCTTGATACGCCTGACGTATTTAAAGGCAGGTTTGCCCTTTCCAAGTCCCGAAAGTCCCCAATGTCACTCTTGCACATGTTTTTACCGGAACCCAAGAACGTCCTTTAAACACTCCCATAATCACACATCTTTGCACCCATACTTACCGAATCACCAGAGCATCCTTCTTAACTCTTTGGCTTGCGTATCACTTAGTGAACATTCAAATAAAGTGATTGCTGGTAGAATCCCTAAAGCTTCGCGTTACCCAGCCCGAAGGCCAAGTGTCTGCAATGGCGATCGCACCAAGAACCTGGAGTAAGGTGGTGATCCCACTCAGAACGTCGAGTACGGTACGGACCTTACCAAGAATCTCGAGTGCGGTACCGACCTCACCAAGAAGCTCGAGTGCAGTACCGATCCCCTCGGGCACGGTGCCAATCCCCGCAAGAACCTCAAACAAACGTGCGTGGGAAGCCATGGGCACTGTCGACTTGGAGACCCAAAAGCTTCTGCTCGGATTGGAGGCGAAGCAGAAGAGGAAGCTTTTGAAGCCCAAGTCATCCTTCGACTCCGAATATTGGTCTAATACTGCTCAGTATTACGATATGAAAATTGAGCAGAATGAGTGTGCAACAATATTGGCATTTCGTTCAGAGGCGTCAGGCGGCCACGGTTTGTCGCTTGAAGAGTGGCAGGGTTCCGCTACGACTGGCATGGAGCTGGCCAGACAGCGCGCTGCGATGGAATTAATGAAATCTATGGCGGAGGAACAGGCGGCATCATTGGAGGTGTCAGAAAAACATCCGGGGATGCAATCGTTCTTCAAATTGTTCTTCGGGGCTCGCAGTGGTTTTCACATTGGCGGTGCATCCGCCGGTGAGAGAGACAGTAGTGCGCAGTCAAACATGCGTACAGCACTGGTCCAGAAGTACAACAATGGTAGACCTGAAGAACTTGGTATATGGGAGCCTGTTATAGGTGCGTACTTGCCGGGGCGCAATATTAAGGCGGCACACCTTTATCCATGGAGATCACATGAGCACATGGATACGATTTTCGGGCAGGGCTCGACGAAAGACCTCATGACCCCATACAACGGACTACTCCTGGACAGTTCTATCGAAGCACTGCTTGAACGGGGGTACATTGCGATAGTTCCAGACATCGAGCTGGAACCCCTTGACACAGCCAACCCACGTGCCGATGGTAACGAGAGACGACAGCGTGTGAAGGAGTGGGAATCTAGGTTCCCGAGGGACTATAAAGTTCTAATACTGGACAGAGGCGGCAGTTTTACGAAGTACATGACGGAGATCTGCCAATTCCGTCACCTCTACGGTATTACTAGCCCCGAGGATCTACATGGCCGCCGGTTAAAGTTTCTGAACGAGTTCCGCCCTAAGGCTCGATACATATGGTGGACCTACCTAAACGCAATCGCTCAGGTATCCTTTCGATACAAGCATGAGACCGAGGCCCCCCTTCAAAAGGAGGTAATGAATGCGAATAGATATTGGGGGGGTGCAGGTTCGTACGTAGGAAAGGCCGTGTTGTCGGGATTCGTCAAACATATCGGGCAACGTTACGAAGACGTTAGAGATGCATTCCTTGACCCGGATTCCGCAAAGGACGACGACGTATCCGATATCACAGCAGCAGCGGTTGTCACACAGGATACTTACCGAAAGTCTAGTCGACGTATAGAGAAGGGAGACTGGGATGACTGGAACGACGGAGAAGGCAACGAAGACGGTGCAATCCTCGAAGACGAGGAAAGCGACAGTGAAGATGAAGAGGTATTTTACAAACTGAAGTGATGGATGTGTAAAGGTTAACCACTGTGAATCCTAATTGCACTTCTTTTGACACGCTCTAATGCAAGCTTGGTTGTTGGCAGCCGTAGCTTACATGTTTCAATTCAGGGGACACGCTTCTGTTGATACGTGCCATCAAGATTTATGTGAGGTTGTAGGTTGAAATTTGTATCTTACTATGAGACCATGACATCACACACTGAAGCATATATATGGCTGAAGAAAATATTATCTGGTTGACCTCTAAGAGGTACTGTCTGGAAAGGGAGGGTAGCAGAGCCTCCCTAAGTACACATAAAACAGTCGCAACTGAGAGAAGCGATACCGGAAACAACCAGCAGCCTACTCCACTAGTAGCAAAGCTAGCTAAGCCACGGTTTAGCTACTGTACCGGATCTAGACCTTCACCTAGGTCTGACACGATGAGACTGGTGCAAACGCGCTGCATTACGTAGTGAAATACCTTTGGCTAGCAGACACTTTTAACCAGCAGATGCATCTGGCAGAAGAGACTTTTTGACAGCAGACATCTCTGGCTAGCAAATACTAGACGTTTTGCGATTGCTCTCCTCTGGCATTGATTCCGCGTCGAGCAGACGGCAGCAGGTGTTAGACAATTATATTAAGCCTTAGACGTTTTGCCTTAATAGTGCTACCGTATATATATTACTCCGAGGTAACCATAATATCTGTGTGTAAAGAACTTCTTAATACACTATTATATCACTAAGTATATTAAGGCGGCTGTCGCAGAATAGGGGTCATTTGCTTAGTCATCAAAGCCCCTAGGAGCTGTAGAGACCCCGTAACAACGTTGTTCCGGGGCTCCCACACTATATATAGAGCTTCCTAGCCACTGCTCTCCAGAGCCTAGATTATCCATGACAATTTACACTTCCCACACCTTATGCAACCTTCTCCCGCGATCAGCCTAAGTGTGACAGAAGGACCGTGAGATTGCTACTCTCCGCGCGCAGTTAGAGGAATTAAAGCCGCAAAACACCCGAAAGTTCGCCAAGATCCGAACGAACGCTTTCTGAGCCTTGCAGAGATGGCTTCTTAGAGTAACCGCGAGCCAGAACAACGTACGGTTCGTGAAGGTAGTACCATAGTTGTGGCCAGAGAAGAGAGGAGTCTAGTGAGGAAGAGCCACTTCGGTGGCGGTCAATCCGGCAAAGACAATATAGAAGGCGGCCAGCGGCATCACATTCAGATTCTACTGAAGACAGTGATTAAAGGATCTATTTAATATATTTGTAGCTAATAAATCGGTTGAGCGATGGTTGTGTATATAGCCCGCCCTGTGGTTTTGATGTGGGTGGCAAAAATAGGGGGGTGGCCAACTCTACCCCCCTTGACTTTGTTTGCAGATAACGCGACCGAAAATGATAACATCTCTTTGAGGACCTGTCCGCTAACTTCAGCCTCGATAAACCATGCCGCCGTCTTCGCTTTATGGGCCACGTGGTCGATCTTGTCGCGCTGGCTCTCCTTTCTGGCAAGGATCTGGACGGCTTTGCCCCGCGTACGGAGATTGCTGATGATCTTCAAAGGCATATGAAGCAGTGGCGCAAGGCAAGTCCAGTTGAAAAGCTTCACAATATCATGGTGTGGCGAAGTAGGTCTATTGAGATACTCAAACAATTACGCGCCCACCAGCGCCGTATATATAACTGCTGGCGATGCAAATGCGGAAGCTCACATGCTCCAGTTCTCGCCGACGATACCCGCTAGAATTCAAATAAGGCTGATATAATTAGAGCGTAGGCTGCTACTTCGGAAACATTTTGCTATCATGATCGGCGCAGAGGTCCAAGTCTGGCAGTAGTACTGGAACAAGACCACACACAACAGCACCCGAGAACCTCCAGCAAGGCGGCGGGAGAAGCCTCATATTGTGGATAGTGCATTTGACGATGACGACTGGCACGCACTTATAATTTGTCTTGGAGTCCTTAGGCCATATGCAACTGAGATTTACCCTCGTCCTGTGGCTCGTCGCTCATCTTCTCTATCACTCCACTCACTTATACTTGGCTTTGGGCACATCCATCCCTTAATCCCGCACAGCCGCAGAATGCTCCCAGTGAAGGAGTGCCCGACGATGCCCCATGCCTCAATCCGCTCCCGAGTCTCGCAGAGGTCATTCAGCGCGTTGCCAACCCAGTCGACTGCATGCATGCGACGGGATCTCTGACGCTCCTTCAAAAGGTGCTGATCAGCTCGCCGGAGGGCAATGCGCTGCGTCTCCTGCTTTTTATTCAGTATGCCCTTCGGCTTCAGCAGCTCTTGGAACTTCTTGTGCGAGGTGCCCATGTCGATTGCCGCTGGGGCCATGGCCAAGGGTTCTTCTGCCTTAAGGGTTGCCGGGTCTTGCCTGAGGCGGGCTTGGATAATATCTTCCAACAGCTGGTCCATTGCCCTGAACGGTACCCTCGTGCCACCATGCCCGCTAAACTTGGGACCGTAGTCAATATCGCCGGAGGCGTATTTCCCAATGTCGAGAACTAGATTGAATGCCAGGAACTGGCGAGTCACGCATCAGTTTCTCGGCGACGGGTAGAAATTGGTGGGCGAAAGAGGCGGAGACGTCATCGGCTGTCTGTCGTCCAAAGTTAGCATGGGAGAGATGTCTAGATGATGACGAGAGACAGTCGTTCGCTGTACCTGGCCAGCGCTTGGCTTATATTTCTTCAACCATTGTCCGTAGACCTTGTCGATGGTCCTGAGAGCGCTCGTGTACGACTTCTCCGACGACGATGCTCTGGAATTGATAGCACTTGTGCTAGTTTTCGTCGGCGCGTTTGTGTTTCGACGTTTCTTTGAGCTCGAGGGTGCTGGACTATCCTCCGGGAACGGCGACGACGATGCCTTCGTCTTAGGCGTCATACTTGTCTATGACTTAAGCGCTCACCTGAATACGTCGCTGATGCTGCTCTGCGATGGTGCTGGCCTGGCAATCCTGCTCGCAGGTGTCAGACACTCATCGTGGGCTGAAACCGAGCGGCGCCGCTTGCTGGCTCGACTGGCGTCCATCAGGCCGTCGTCGGGGCAGGAATTTGGTAGAGGGAACATTTCGAAGAAGTTGAATTGGCTACGAAGAGCATGTGCAGGGAACTTAAGGTACTGGCGCATTCGTGTCGCGTATGAATGGGTGGATGGATGGATGTTGGGGCCCGTGTCGGCCGTTTATGGCAAAAGCTTACTGGTAGTCCTCCTACCTCTTCTTCCCAGCCTCGCCTCCGACGAGCACACCGGATGCTGCTCGAATGTGGAACTTCCCGTGGTGTAAGGTGTCAGTAGAGACAGCGTCGGTGTCACGTTCGTGGCACCCTCGAACCTACAAACAGACCCCGCGACCGACGACGACCGTACCGCCTACACACTGTGCCCTAACAGGCTGCCCGAGGGAGACTGGCATAAGAAAACCATCCGACTTGACCTTGGCTAACCGTTAAGACAGGACACCCTCCGGCCCGCCCGGCTCTGGGATCGAGATGCAGACGAGCCGAGCATCCTGAGGTATCGGCGCGTCTCTCGGCGAGGGCTAGAAACAAGCCTACGTGATCTATCAAACGTAATGGAAGGTGTTAAGACGCAGGAGTCGAAATCGGCGACAGCATACCTGTTAAGCTCTGAGCACAAGGCAACCGGCCGATTCGGCGTCCGACGACACAGCGTACAGATATCATATAACGGACAAGGGTTGGGTCAGTAGGGGGCTTGAGACTGTCGGTGCCGGTGTGCCTGGCAGCTGCTCATCCTGCGAGACATGGCTGGCCGGCAGAGGGAGACTGCTGATGATAACGAGAAGCTGGTCCTTGGGTAGCGCCCGGGGCTGTGACTAGACAGCAGCGGGGGAGGCTCGCTCCCAGCTCGTACCTGGGCCCGTTGCCATCGAGCGACGTGGTATCGCCGGCATGCTAGCCCCTGCACTCGAGACCTGCGGAGACAACACGGCAGCTCGAGACCTCTCCTCATGTTGGATTCGGCAGTATTTATGCCCAGCTCTGAAGCGCAAAGCCTTTTGGATACGTTACCCATCAATGCAGCCAGGCTGGGGGATCTGACTGTCCAGATGCGGGAGATTGTCCAACAGAATCTAGGGCCGGTTTTGGTGGCGTACCTCCTGCTCACTTTGGCACGAGGCAACACACTTTCACCGCCTCAGCAGATGGTCGAGCAGCTGAAGAGCCAGAGATGGATCTCCATGGTCCTTCGAGAGAGCCCAGACCGGAGCCGTCGCATAGACAATAATATATGAGACTGGTCGCTCGCTCATTACATCATTCACATGGCATAATCCATACGCCTCACGTGCATAATTTGCGCCCGGCGCAAAGGCTGAAAACTTACCATGGTCCCTTTGCATCGTCCAAGGACACTCGAAAAGGGGTGTATGTCTAGTTCAAAGCGGCAACTATGTTTGACAAGCCAGCCTTGTGATAGGCGACATTTGCTCTTTACAAGAATAGACGGAATTCTGGCTCGGTAGTAGTGCACAAAGCTCATCAGTGCATCCAGGATTGTTGTGGATACCAATCCCCTCCAGGGCTGCACGCGGAGTTGTCGGCACTCCGCTCCGGCGGACCTAGGATAACGAGTCGTCACACTTGGCCAACCGCGGCTCCAAACCCGAGTAGCTGGCCGACTTCGCAATGGCGTGCCAGGAACACTAATCAATTCAGGAACATTGGAGGTTGCTCCGACAAAAGGCCGGATCGAGAAGGAAGCGCGGGGTTTGACAAAAACCCTTCGTTGGTCCAGGGGAGACACAGGTCCATCCGGTCGGCAACGGCGATCTCCCGGCCTATGGCGACATAAAAGTGTAACGGCATGGGCGAATGTTTTGCGCCGGCAAACCATAGATGCCTCAGCATGTCGGCCAGGCCGCCGAGGGACAGTTCCCTCCGTAAAAAGGTTGGTATGACCTCCGCCTGGTTACCGACAACGCGCTTTTCAGTGGCCTCGTGGTAGTGATAGGTATCCGGTAAGGCATCCGTGATGTCCTCCTCCTCCTGAAACACCTCGGCTTGGAGCTATATATGCTCTCGTCAGAAGGGTATAAACGCTTGAACGCTGGTAACGCTGTTCATATACGGGCCAGAGTTGGGGATTTGGCAGACCTATATAGGATGCGGGCGGGAGCGACGGGAGATACGGAAGCTTGTCGTCGGGCCGGGACGGGTCGGCGCATCCGTCTACTTCTAAGAGCCGGAGACCATACGGAAGTTACTATGCGCACGCTAGTAGCTAAACCCGTTGGTTATAGCTATAGGAAAGCTTAACTTTGCTATTATACCGTATCGCCCCCCGTTTCGACTTTTTAACCGTTCATTGCGATACGACCCGCGCACCCCAACCCCGTAATGTCGTCTCCGGCGGCCCTACTTCAGATTCCATACGATCCACGCGACAAGGCATCTGCCTTTATGTCTTAAACCCGAAAAGAACTAGGTAGATACCGATATCGATATCATTGCGATTCATGGTCTCGATGGACACGTGGGGTCTGGAAGGACAAGCAGGGGGAAACTCCTGATGCTTACTGGCTGATTCGATACGCATATGCTCCGGAGCAGAGTCGGACCGGCTGGGATCTTCATATGCAGCCAGCCAGTCCGACCTGCTTCAACCGTCCGACTTGGTCCAGAAGACAAGTTCCGATGGCGAATTTGAAACCATCGTCACAATCACCCCGCGTTCACAGTCGCCATTCCTGCCAGATCCCCGCAGGCGGGGTAGTTTTGTCTCTTTACAGCGGATGAGTGGGACCACAGTCGATCCTGTTCTGCCCACGTAAGCCCTCACGATATTGGCGTCGACCTCACAGCCTAAATATTCGCGTCGTCTGCGAACAAGTCCGTTCCTTGCCAAAGTGAATGTGCGACGGATTGTCTGTTAAGAAGTGGTGGAGACGAGTCACCAGACGTTGTGGGTGGGATCCGGCGAAGTCAGAGGCGCACGATGGCTCCCTCGAAGCGTAACGCAATCTCAAGGACGAACTTACATGGTACCGCACAACAATGAAGCAAGCCTTTCTTGCACTAACAGGCTCGAGCAGATGTCCCACCTCCCTATGAGCATGCTGCTACGTCAACAATAGCAGTCCCGACCGTTCAACGATTGACTGCAGATCCCTCCGCTTCGCTCCCTGCGGCGGTGCCTCCTGCCACGTCCGACTCGGCACTGCACACCTGCCAATGCGATTCTTGCGTCAGGACGGCAGGGATATCCCAGAAAGCGACAGGCGACCAATCGGCGGACATCGCGGGGCCAACTGAGACAGGGGATGCTGGCGAGGATATGAATTCGCCCACAAGACACAAGCAGACTCAGAATGAGGTGGGTCGGCCTCTTCCTATATTCTTTCCATATCGCTGACGCTCCAAAATGACGCTGACGACCACTTTGCCGATAAGTATCAATATTCTCCTTTACCGGGGTCTCGGAGTATCCGCTTGCTTCGACTTATGCCGCATGAAGACAAAAATGCCCGTATTCAGTGTCAGCTCTTCGACTACCCTCTCCACGATTCAAGCGAGGGAACGCATCTGTACGAGGCTCTATCCTATGTATGGGGTGATGAGGACAATCGCCAGGCTATCTCGATAGACAACCATGACTTGAAGGTCACATCGAATCTCCACGCGGCACTCTTACGCCTTCGAGATCGATTTCTTCCACGAGTCATATGGATAGATGCTATTTGCATCAACCAAGGGGACGCCAGCGAAAAGGGACAACAGGTTCGGTCTATGGCGAATATCTATGCTAAAGCAAGCTGTGTCATTGTTTGGCTTGGAGAGACGGCAGCCGACAGCGATCAAGCGATCGAATATATACGCACCACTGCAGTTGGACAGTCTTCCAAATCCTCAGTCAACGAAACGAGCCAGCAAGCGGTCCTTACGCTGCTTCAAAGACCGTGGTTCCAGCGCATCTGGGTAAGGGAATAAAGGTTCAGCAATTGGACAGGC
Source organism: Monosporascus ibericus (assembly GCA_004154915.1). Classification (NCBI taxonomy): domain Eukaryota; kingdom Fungi; phylum Ascomycota; class Sordariomycetes; order Xylariales; genus Monosporascus; species Monosporascus ibericus. The sequence continues at coordinate 256,862 of QJNU01000012.1, read as the reverse complement.
GTTACTGACGAAGCCGATTTAGGTCCTGCAAGAGGTTGCGGCAGCCCGACGCGTACTGATCAAGTGTGGTTCCACGGAGATTGACGGATATGTGTTCTGCTCAGGCCTGAGTGCATTAAAGCTGTCTTATGGAACCCACGCAAACTTACAAGCTCTGATCTGCTCGGCGACCTACCTCATTCGGGATGCAGTCTTCCGGCCCAGGTGCGCACCTAGTCGGCCAGGCAGGTTTTCTCTAGATATACGCCCTTTAAGCGAGCTGATTGATATGTACCACACCCGCAAAGCTAAGGAGCATCACGACAAGGTTTACGCCTTGCTCGGTATGAGCTCTGATGATCCCGCCGTGGCAGGGTTATCGGCCGACTACGAGGTTTCGTGGAGACAACTCTTCCGGCAACTGATCCACTTCATCCTCTCTAAACGAGTGTCTGTGGACACTTGGGACGACATGGAGATTGCTGTCATTAAGGGCAAGGGCTGCATTCTTGGCGAAGTGTCCTCGGTCGAAAGAGATACTGCTTGGGAGGACAAACAGCACGTGGGCATTACTTGGAAGGATTTCGACGTAACAAGAGCATGGAGCTCTTGCTGGACCTTCCAGACCTCGGCGAAATCCGTCCAGGTAGGGGATGTCGTCTGCCTTTTACAAGGAGCATCGAGGCCTACGATCCTCAGGCTATGCAGCGATTATTGGGCCATTATAATAATTGCAGTTCCTCGAACGGACGATCTACGAAGTACGACCAGACATATCAAATGGTCGGAGCTTTTACAATCGATGACAATCTTCCCGCATGATTTCCTACTCGTCTGGGACTGGGATATGCATCCGGACGAGCCGCGGGATAGAGAAGACTACGAAGACTTTGTGAGCAGTCGAGTGCCGAAGTGCTCAGAGGCAGAGCTGGAAGATTGCCTAGACGAAGCGACCAGGCTACAGAATGTCAGACTGGTATTGCAAGAAATGAAAAAATTTGAAGTGGCAGTGAAGAATCTTCAAAAAGCAACGAATGTTTTCGAGAGGGCATTGACAAGCATGAAAAATCTGGAGTTGACTTGCCGAGGTCACCGCCGTTGGGGAGAAGGAGATGTCAAGAAGCTAGAAGTATTAGTCGACCTAGTCATCAAGGACAAGGGCCAATGGACGCTACTATGCTTGGCGGCAGAAAAGGGGCATGGGGCCCTCGTCAAGCTGCTGCTTAATACCGGTAAAGTCGACTCGCATACTGAAGACCTGCAGACGGCGCTGCAGTTGGCGGCGTTAAACGGGCACAAGGAAGTCGTTACGCTCCTGCTTGATAGTGGTAAGGTCGACTCGAACGCCAAAAATTGGGAGGGATCGACGACGTTGCGGTCGGCCGCGGGGAGCGGGCATGAGGTGGTCGTTAAGCTGCTGCTCGATAATGGCAAGGTCGGTTTGCATGCTAAGGATCTGCAGACGGCGTTGCAGTTGGCGGCAGAGAACGGGCATGATGCGGTCGTTAAGCTGCTGTTCGATAACAATGTCGACCCGAAAGCTGAAATTTGGGGTATGTCAGCGGCGTTAAGCTTAGCGGCGGAGAAGGGGCATGAGGGGGTCGTTCAAGTGTTGCTTGACAATAACAAGGTCGACCGGGAAGCTGAAAGTTGGGACGGATCAGCGGCGTTATGGTTAGCGGCGGAGAACGGGCATGAGGGGGTCGTTCAACTGTTGCTTGATAATAACAAGGTCGACCGGGAAGCTGAAAGTTGGGCGTTAAGGTTAGCGGCGGGGAACGGGCATGAGGGGGTCGTTCAACTGTTGCTTGATAATAGCAAGGTCGACCCAAACGTTAAAAATTGGGATGGATCGAGGGCGATATGGTCGGCGGCGAAAAGCGGGCATGAAACGGTCGTTAAGCTGTTGCTTGATAATGGCAAGGTCGACCCAAACGTTAAAGGTTGGAATGGATCGACGGCGTTATGCGCCGCGGCGGAAAGCGGGCATAAAGCGGTCGTTAAGCTGCTGCTTGATAATAGCAAGGTCGACCCAAACGTTAAAGATTTGAATGGATCGACGGCGTTATTATCTGCGGCAAGGAACGGGCATGAAACGATCGTTAAGCTGTTGCTTGATACCGGTAAAATCGACTCGCATGCTGAAGATCCGCAGACGGCGTTATGGTTGGCAGCGAAGAACGGGCATAAAGCGGTCGTTAAGTTGTTACTTCATAACGCTAAGATCGACCCGAATATTAAAAGCAGGGATGGATCGACGGCGTTATTTTCGGCGGCAAGGAACGGGCATGAGACGGTCGTTAAGCTGTTGCTCGATACCAATAAAGTCGACTCGCAGACTAACGATCTCCAGACGGCGTTGCGGTTGGCAGAGTGGAACAGGCATGAGGCGGTCGTTAGGCTGCTGCGAAATACGATTTAGTTTACATCATAGCCTGGTTCCGGACTAAGGGTGATATAATAATATTCCAGCCCGACGAACCGGTTTAGCAGCCCCCGGCATGCCCCTTGATTTACAGTGCTAGGAGTATGAAAGCGAAGCCGCGGACGGACAGCTTACTAGTGGATTCGCCGTCCATTTTGCAGCTAGTTCTGGGTAGTCTAACACTCTAACTTAGTATTCACTTCATCTATGTTCGGCCCGGCGACTGGTACCACCATTGGGCCATGCCGCAGCCGGGGGTAGTTAATCGCATAGATACAAACGAAGTGTGCCTCTATCGCGTCGTCTCGGTAGCTTTTCTTCCTCAGAGCCGCGCCTCACGACACACAGAATCAAAAAGAGCACTAACCAATTTGCTATGTCCCAACCACATTATCTTTGGTTTGCGCGAGGAGAATAATGATGCCACCTGTCCAAACCCTCCCGACTGCGACTCTTCCCAGCACTCAACGCGGACTGCAAGTTTTGAACCCGACCAACTGTCGTGGGACACGACAGAGCAGAGGTCTCCATCGCTCAGGCCTCTTGTCCCGTCTGTCAGCCACGCTCAATGCCGTGGGAACACGGCGGGACGGAGGAACCTTTGGAAGGTACGTAGCTTGTGAGGTTTGACATAGAGACCACCTCGCGCTTCGTCCAGTTCCTGTACACCGGTATTCCTGTACGCCGGTATTCCTGTACGCCGGTAGTTACACGGGCTTCGCGTCCGCTGAGAAAGAGGGACATACCGGCACGATGAGAGTCGATGAGCAGCTACCTAATACTGACCCCAAGTAGCACCCGTTTCACCAACGGTCATCCAAGATGGCCACATACGGGATCTACTAGTAGGTCTGCTAGTAAGATCCCTCGTCTTCGGGAAACAGGAGCGGGGGACGCTAAGCTTACACGGGCTTCGCGTCCACCAAAGACAGATGGATCTGCCGTCATTGTGAGTGTCGATGAGAAATCTGCCTGATATTAGCTGCAGCGATTCGTAGCAAAGTTTGCGGCTTGCATGGTGGGAAGATGTAATTAGTCTGAAACTGTCATTGATATTGTTGGAAGAGGTGCCCGTTTTTACGGCGGATTTGGTTAATCAGATGACGGATCGAAATGGGGAGGACAGTACATCTCATGCCTTGCCAAACTCTGTTCTGGAAGGCTCCCTGGTTTCCGTTGCAATTGTCATGGGGACGCTGATTTAGTTCATAGCCGCCCTCGCTTATGCAAACAAGAAGATAAACGTCTTGCGCCTAACATAGCATAGTTGCGCCCAGAAATCAAAACAAAAACAATCCCCTGATCCTAACGCCCACGTCGCATTCTGCCAACCTGCATATTATGGAGCGCATTTAATTACTAAATCTAGTGACCAAAAGCTAGACAGTCATCACCACATCTCCGTAAAGGAAAAGTGACGAACCTCGGAGCCAATCTCTTAGCTTAGCGTCAGAGACATTGTCCTATTCACGCGTTCATACGTCTCCTAGAGCGTACCGTGGAGACTATGCCGCATCTTTACGACGTGTCGTCACTCCAACCACGAAATGTTATTCGAGGAGAGAGCTACAGCTTTCAGAGACTCATGGGGTTGCACAGCGATACAGAGAGCCATCATGCTTCTTGCTTGGCGTCTATGCCCTCGAAATGGCTTGGTAGAACGTAGACCGGGCCCCGAAGCGACAGTGTTTTGCGGCAACGGGCATTATTACAGAGGTTGTAACACCGCGTCTGATTTAGCTACGGTCCGTACAACCCGTGTGCGTCCCCTTGACGGACATTTTAGCTGGCAGTTAGTGCTAGGAGCTTAATTTGTATATGTGTCTCGGAATTCTCTGGAGTCCCACGGCACGAGAAACCAGGCGATCGGAACCAATGTACCTATACCTACCCATATGCTATGCATGCTCTATGCATATCAACATGGTCTATATGCCGATTATTATTACCGCCAACCCACGGGACGTAGGCAGTCATCATACGCCCAGTTGAATCAGTGGTGATATAGTTGTCAGCCGCGAGTTCGAAAAATGCCGCACTTTTAACAGATAATCACGGATTATGGAAGTGGGCGTACTAGCCAGATATGGCAAAGAATGATGGGGCCAGTAGCGCAGCGACCTGACACCATAATAACCAACGTACTATTTACAGATCGTTAAACTGTTCGAAGACACGGGATCTAGGGAGCCGCTAGCAAACGATTCGTCGCCAGCGCTACGGCGAACCGACAACCAGACAACACAGCGATGCGGGCTCTCGGCGCTCGGATGACAAGGACCACGGACAGGGATTCCCCAGCTTTTCTGGTGTCTTGGAGAAGCTTAAAGGCGGTGGGGGTATCAGCGAGGCCAAATGCCAAGAGATTGGCCCCGATGCAGAATGCCCGATCTCCACCCCTAGCTCTGAGTATTTCTAGATTTTAAAAGGTTAAATTGACTTCCGTGTAGCGGAGCTTTCCTTCGTGGATACGGATCCTTTACAGATACCTATGGTGCTCGTACATGCTTGCCGAAGACGAGCTAACTATGTCCCTATATGCTATGCTAATCCTGAATTGGCGAGCAGCAAAGCATGGTTAGGAATCTCGCTAATTCCGCTTCCGATGCAAATACCCATCCTCTAGTCTGGCAGAACCTGCATAGTGGCCCCTCGTATTATTGTCAGTGCATACATGTCGAGTTCGCGTGTTTTGTTTCCGGCTTGGCTTTGCTTGTGTTCTGTTAGGGGTGAGTCAAGCGACTCGACTTATGCGATAATTGGCCGGCCGTCGTTGCCTGCTACCTTACCCGATACCCACGTCGATGCCCACGTCGATTCGGGGTCTTATATTGCAGTTCTGTTCAGCTAAAAAATATGCTACTTGACTCGTTCCGAGACACGATACGGACTTGAAATCCATTCCCCTTATGTGACAATGTACCCTTGACGGGTAAGCAAATCACGATTTCCCAGCTATAACGATCATGGGACTTCTTCAGCCACTGAGCTAATAGCCGGACATTCCGTACACATTTAGAGCAGGGGTACTTACATGTAAGCACGCACGACGTCCATCGATCTTTATTCTTCCCAGCTGGAACATTGAAGAAATCTGAGAGCGGATATCTCTTCTCGGTTCGTCCGGCGAGACACCACATCGTTTTCATCTTTGGGGAGTCTTTCTAGCTTCACCGAGTACATTTTCAATAACGTCAACAAACAGAGTCTAATCTCCCTCCAAGTTCTAGCGTCCGCCGTGAAACACTTGACGCTCAACTCAAAGCCTCACGACTTGGCGTGCAGCTGCGCTGTGTACCTTCGAACTTTATGGCGCTCTCAGGATAGCAACACATCTCACTGATCTCGATAAGTATCTTCCTGAATCGCTTGGCCATAGCCTGCCTGCAAGTGTGTAGGAGATCGGCCGTAGCCCCGGGGCATCCTGACATAACAGAATAACCTTGCTTGGTTTCCGAAGCTCCTTTTCGCATACCCAGGCGCCCTCAGTGTATGCCAAGAATAACAATGGGGCGGCCTAACTTGACTCTACGAGCTCGACGAAACTTAAGAATGCAATTACACAGCAATGAAAATGTGTATCCATCTGATGAACTGGTTAACTAGATGCATCAACCGAAGGGTCGGGAAATAGTGAAGCCCTATGGCTCGGAACCAAGCGATGTAGTCTACGCGCTCAACGAATGGTGACCTCCACAGTGCCATGGTTCTACTCTTTCCTCTATACCCGTTATTCCATCCCTCCTCTTCGGTGAGCTCATCTGACGTTACATTAGCTCGGTTCCTACGTTATTTGATGGATTCCAATGCAGTGTCGGGTCTTATTTAATCCCCTGTGGGACCGTCCAGGGCGGTCCTCGTCTCATATCTGCTCGTCTCGTCACCTAGGAACCAATGTCTTAACTATCCTTTCCGGCTGCAGCGCTGGCTTTTGGGTTCTCTCTTCCACCTTTACTCCTCCCAGCGGCATCTGTTTCTACAGCAGTTCATATATTGCTAGCAACCAAATATGCGGTTCAGCGCAGCATTAACCCGCCTGGCCCTAACAGTCGGCGTAGCCTCTGCCGAATCAGCCTTCAGTCCAGCGAGGCCACCGTCCATCCCCTTAGCTGTCAAGTCGCCCTATCTCAACTCTTGGTTGAACGTCGGTGGTGAAGAGAACGGAGGCTATCTTGCGGGGGGATGGCCAAGGTTCTGGGCGTTAGTCTATCCTTTTGAGTCCACCGGCATAAGTCATTCTAACGCACAGCCATAGACAACAGATCACCGGATGGACGGGCTTCATTCGCGTAGACGGAGTTCCTTATGCGTGGTTAGGCGCGGCTCCTGGAGCGGCTCTAGTGAATCAAACGCACTTTTCTTACACGTCGACCCGAAGCACGTTCATTCTGGACGCCGGCGGTAAGGTGGAGATGAGCGTCACATTCTTGAGCCCAGTGACGGCAAACGATCTGCGGAGGCAATGTCTGACCTTCTCCTACCTGGATGTTGGCGTCCACTCCCTGGATGGGGTTAGTCACGATGTACAGCTCTACGCTGATGTCTCGGCAGGTAAAGTTCGGATCTGGCTGGTATCCGTCACCGTTTCGAGCTAATTAGGATGGCAGAATGGGCTTCCGGCGATCTTGGATCCATTGTTCAGTGGGACTATGATACTGCTGATGGCGTGGCGTATCATCAATTTGCCCGCCAGGAACAAGTCGAGATTCAAGAGGCCAATCAACAGGCAAGCTGGGGTACATGGTATTGGTCAACAAAAGATGATGAAGGCGTGGGTCGCTGCTAAATTCCACCCGCAGCTCTTGATTCTATATCTGACCGTTATGTTTCCACAGCTTACTTGGCAAAGCGGTTTTGACACGGATGTGAGGGGCAACTTCGTCTGGGACGGAGACCTCACCAATACTAAGGACACAGATTTCCGTCCGGTCAATCAAAACTGGTATGTATCCCTGCCTTCGCAAGTTGTTTTCATCCATCCCCCGCTGACTTGGTTTGGAGGCCCGTTTTCGGTTTCGCGAAGGATCTCGGGGTTGTCAATGGGCGCATCATATCTACCATCTTCTCCATTGGTCTAACGCAGGACGCCGCTATAAATCTCCGAGAGGAGGGCGGCGGTTTCACTACCTACTCATCATTGTGGAAAAGCTATTTTCATACAGGTTTAGAAGCTGTAGGTGGCTCTATACCCATTTTCGCGCTATTCACTGACAATACTAGATGACGTTCTTCTATAATGATTATGACGAGGCCTCAAGAATTGCTACGGATCTAGACGACAAGATAGCAGCCGACTCGCTTGCCGTGGCTGGACAAGACTACCTTACGATTACCAGCTTGAGTGTGCGGCAGACATTTGGGGCTCTGCAGTTCACTGGTACGGCGGAGGATCCCGTGGTGTTCCTGAAAGAGATAAGCTCCAACAGTGATATTCAGACCGTCGACGTGATTTTCCCGGCCGTGCCGCTTATTCTGTACCTCAACCCACAGCTCGTCTGTTACCTCCTGAAGCCTCTTTTCCTCAACCAGGAAAACGGACATTATCCTAAAAGGAGTGCGATCCACGACCTCGGCATCTTCCCACTTGCTAAGGGTTACCCCGATGGGAACGACGAGTCCATGCCAGTAGAGGAAAGCGGCAATATGATCATCATGGTCCTCGCCTATGCTCAGCGTACCGGCAACGTCGACTACCTCGATGCGCACTACCCGATACTGAAGCAGTGGGCCGACTACCTCGTCGACGAGACGCTCATCCCGGCCCATCAGCTCTCGACGGACGACTTCGCGGGCATGCTCGCCAACCAGACCAACCTCGCCCTCAAAGGGATCATCGCGCTGCGGGCCATGTCGGAGATCGCCGAGCTCACGGGACGCGCCGAGGACGCGGCCAGCTTCGGCGAAACGGCGAGATCGTATATCGACCAGTGGCAGGATCTCGGCATCAACAATGCCGCGGACCCACCGCACACGACGCTGTCGTACGGCGACACGTCCTCGCACGGCCTGCTGTACAACCTGTACGCGAACTCGCTGCTGGGCTTCGACTACGACTTCGTACCGAAGTCCGTCTACGACGGGCAGTCGGACTTCTACCCCACCGTCGCCCTCGAGCACGGCGTCGCACTCGACACGCGCCATACCTGGATCAAGACCGACTGGATGATGTGGGCGGCGGCCATCGCGTCCGAGGATACCCGCGACACCCTCATTCGCCTTCTGGCCCGCTGGATCTCCGCCACCACCACCAACATGGCCTTCACAGATCTGTACGATGCCACTACGGGCGACTATCCCAACACCGGCCTGCGATTTACTGCTCGCCCCGCTGTCGGCGGGCACTTCGCGTTGCTTGGGCTTCCTAAGCAGTGGCCTCTGTAAGGGGCGGGTGGCTGCGGCGCAAGTTGGTGTTAAATGTTTGACAGCTGGCTTGCGTTGGGCATGGCCTTGCCTAGGACGAGAACAAGAGGCAGGATGCCCGCGGCGCTTTACATCCAGTTGTTCGAACCAGTACCGATCGCTTAGGCGCTACGGAACCAGTGGTAGAGAACCCGGCATTGACTTGCCCTTTTTACAAGTTCTGATGCTATGCCACGTTGGAAATTTTCGATTCAACATACCTTACATTTAAGATATACGCTTGATACCCCTACTATGTTGGTCTGCTATGGTGGAAATATAATAGTATTGGTACCCTCATTCCATTTCGCTTAAGTGACTCAGTGGGCATGGTATGAGCCAGCCGCGTAACGACGGTATCAACCTATGCATGACAAACCGTCGAGAAGGAGACTTGCAATAGTATTACGACGAGTAACATCTTAATAGTAAGTGCGTCAAATCGGGCTTCCTTACCCAAATGCCAGCGAAGCACCAAGCGTCTGAGTCCGCGGTACAGCGCTGCGGATTTTCCGTGTTAACGACATTGTAGGGTTCGGTAGACGGTAAAGGGACACTTGTCACTTCCAAACCCATATAAAGAAGGGCTTCAGGGCTCTGACCTCGCCCATGGTTCTTATTATTATAAGCTTGCAGATGAAACATCTGGATCGGAGATGCAGGGATATGCTCAAGTCGCCAATCATGTAATCACCATATCTTATATGGAGACATTGATGCCTCCTCGTTCCCGGGGCCCGGTATCGTACTCGATGTCTTCGGCATCAACCATGACCGGCCGCCTGGTGTGGTGAAGGAAGAAACTGCTCATAACGTAAAGATATGGATGCATCATGACCAACGAAAATATATATTAAGACAAATGAGCCTGTCACGTAGCATCCATTCACTGGTTAACTTGCCAAGAGTCTTCTTAAACCTTTGGCTAACTCAGCCCGCCTCTGAATGCCTCACAAATCTCCGTGCTCTTCTGGTCTCTCTTCCTCAACGTCAGAGGAGATTCGCAGGGTCGACGATGCTAACCCATATATTCTCCTTATTCTCGCTGTACGAGACGACGAGCTTCCCCTCGACCACGACGGCGGTGGGGTAGCTGAACATGAGGCGCTTGATCCCCCGCGTGTCCGGGGCGATGGTCGTGTTGGCGTCGGTCTTGAGCACGCCGATGCCCGTGTACGCCCGGCTGCGGCCGCGCGACGTCGCGATGGTCAGCGGCTGGCGCAGGCGCTCCGTGTTGTTGCGCGGGTTGTGCACCAGAAAGCGGTCGCCCCCCGGCAGCAGGCCGAGGTGCTGCTTGCTACCGACGCACGGGATGTTGGTCCGGTAGATCGCGTTGCCGCGCTGCTGCTCGACCTTCGGGTACCAGTCGTCGCCCGACCGCGACGCCGTGTGCTCCACCCACACCGCGTGGCTGATGGTGTCGGACCCCGAGATGTCGCGCCAGAAGCGCTCCCAGTGGCCCCCGCGGTGCTTCTTACATCCGCCTTCATCGTCGCCGAACCAAACAGCCCGCGTCGGCTCCTGCATGTCGTGGGTGTCGTCTGCAGCATAGAGCTTGGTCGCGTAAAGCCAGCTGCCCCAGGCGGGGGTCGTCGCCGGCTCCCGCAGATAGGCTTCGATCTGCTCGGCGTGCTCGCACATCTTCATGCCGTATTCGGTCCCATACACCGTCTCGTTGTAGCGCACCTCGTACGCCCACTCATTCTGCGAGGACCAGCAAGGGTCGCCTACGGGATTGCCCTCCTCGTCGATGGCGCGGGCGATCCGGCCCGCCGCCTTGGTCCCCTTAGCGTCGTCGCCCCAGCAGTAGCGCAGCGTCGTCTGCGAGACTGCGTACAGCGTGTCCCTGCTGACGGGAACGAAGGCGATGGGGTGCACCGCGCGCTGGTAGATCCGGTGGTCGCACCAGTAGCTGTAGTTTGCTGCGGTGGTCTGGTTTGGCAGCAGGGCCTCGGGCAGGATGGAGACGCTCGGGGACCAAGTGTAACCCCCGTCGACGGAGGTCGTCAGCCACGATTCCTGGCCAGTGGAGTCCTCGTCAATCGGCGCCGACGAGTACTGCAGGTACACTCGGTGCCCGTCATAGTACAGCTCCGGGTGGTGGGCGTACGTCCGTCCCACGTCGGTCCCGCGGTAGACCACCACCTCCTTGTCGACCTTGAGCTGCGGCCACCCGGCATAGATGGGGTCCGAGTAATTGATCGGAGGCGAGACTTGCCAGTATTCCCCGGGCGCGAGCGGCGGCGGCGGAGTACCGGCTTGTGCACCGTACAAGGCGCTTGTGCTGAGCGCTGCCAGGTAAAGGGCCCGGATCGTCATGATTGTGCCCGAGACCGGTGGACGTGGCAAGGCAGGACCCATGAGGAGAGCGATGCATTCCAGTCGAGCTTCATATCAACTTTCTGCGCGGGATTCACATTCGGCTAAGCATGGCCCGAGCCGTCTATATGGTATCCCCCTTGCCATCATGGTAGGCCGTCGGTGAGCCTGTCTAGGGTCTAATCTACCGAGGAACCGAGATACGTCGGTGAGAGTCGGTCATACGACGGATAGAATGTTCATCCATAAAGCGATCCACAAAGCGAAGGATTAATATGCTTTTCATCTGCATCCCAAGCTGGCTAAGGATTGTTTCTCCGTTCCTTCTCTTTCAACCCCCGGTTAGCTGGCGGTTTCCCCGCAAAAGGTGATTGTTGTCCCATTTGCGGGTAGCCGGGGTTCGAGTCTCGGCTTCAGGGGTCATAGTCCAATCGGTATTCTGCCCGCAGCCTGAGTATGGGGCAGTGCTAGGTATGTCGATCTACATTCGTGGAATTTGATAAAGGGTTTCGTAGGATTGGTGCTTGGTACCTGTCGTGTGGAATGAGGGGAATATTAATACATTTACCTTTATTCTTAATATAGCACTTATGAAGCTACCGCTACAAGCTTTTTTTCGCTTATGACGCCGTCGCTTAACTCAACGTCGCCTGCCGTCGCTTACCACCTCGCTTATTTTGTCGGTCACCTCGGCGTTTACCTGCTTCGTTGAAAGATTATGAGTTGATTCCTCTGTATTCGTCAAGGGAGGCCTGTCGTAGGATTAGGGCGTTAAGCTAGAAGACCGCCTTCCCGAATGGAAATGCATAGAGTTATCTATGGGAGATCGAGTTCCGAGATCGAACCGATAGGGCATCTTCTTAAGGGATCATTGAGAGTATGGCTTTTTGCTTTCCAATATACTGCCACTTTCCAAAATTCGTATGACCCACTAAAAGTCAATGGGTCGGATACATCCGCGCATAGCGAGAGGATTCCTCGGACTGTACCAGTAGCTCTTGACTTGAAGGCATAGAGCGACAATGAGGAAGCGTAGACAACGCAACAATTACGATAAGACCTTACTCCACACGTCGACGGCGCATATAGTTTACAAAATCGCTGTGAGCCTTGGATCTTAATGGTTAATTGTAATAAATAAGTAATGGAATACGACTCGTTGAGTGACTGGTACCGGCGCAGAAGTCATTAATACGTACTTTATTATATTGTATAGGCCGAACTTGGTTATGTCCAGCTCCTCTTTCGACAACGTCACACATAAACATACATAACTACCGGCGGCTCGACCAAGAATAGCCCCCTCTTTTTGTGAGTTAGTATGATTTCAACATTGCGTTTTTAATGTGATACCTGAAGCACATGGAGAAATCAACGAGACAAGTGCGGAAGCGAGGGGTGTATCCTAGTGCGGATGATAACCGCATTCTAATCATAAGCAACCTCGACTCAGTCGGTGCCAATCTAACGGACTTTTAGCATTTTGTTCATGTTCCGCTAGCGCACTACTCATCAAATCCATCTTATCACTCTTCAACAATCTCAAACTCGCTGCTTAAACCCTCAAACGGGGTAATGCTCCCCGTGAACCCCTTCGCATCGCCAAAGTACTTGATGCGATACCTGCCCGGCTCCGCCCATGGCTCCGTCTCCCAGGAGATGTCGACCTCGCTCGTGCCCAGTAGCTCGGAGACCCTCCTCCAGCTGAACACCAGGTGCCAGTCCCCGTCATCGCGGACGACGCTCCATCGCGAGGTCTCGGCGTCGAGCTGCTCCACCACCGCGTAGCTGCCCTCGAGCCTGAGGTTGTTCCGGGGGTTGGCGCCGATGAAGGTCGCGGTGACTGTAAAGCCTCTTCGGTACACTCCCTCGACGTCGTGGGCGACGTCGCCGAAGCTCTTGAAGAAGGGCGCCGCGTCATGAATGACCGAAGGAATGAAGCTCAGGCTCCGGTTGCTGTTGTCGGGTGGTTCCGGTCCCCTGGGCGGCCCGCTACTAACTGAGCTTAGGTAGGGAACCCACGACAATGTAACATTGATGTAAGCCGCTAGCGTGTGCGGCCCGTATAGCGTACTAGCTCCTTCGTAACGCTGTATCCTGTCCTGTGTTATCAGCACTTATTGCAGAATTACAGAAGCGGCGATCACTTTCTTAACATACCCGTATTCTTCCTCGGTGGCAATGTAATGCGTGTAGCTATTGGCAGGGCCGCCAAGTACGACGACAGGCGAAGCCGCTTTTGGCTCTGCAGCGAAGAGCTTCGAAACCTCGTCTCGGACAGCATTCTTCCATCGTCGACCGGCCATGGTGGTCGCTTCGCCCGGACTGACAATTATGACGAGTTGGCCCACCCGGAAGACCTGGACGTCAACCACATTTGGCGTCCACTGGTATGGACTTGCTACCTCGCCTACATCGAGTAATATTGGCTTCGGGCTATGACAGGCGTTCTGCGCTTTGCTCGGTTCCTTGAGCATACCAGAGACTACACGCCATACCGGGGAAGTGGTGTTAGGATTTCCGTCGTGTTGAGTAAATTCGAAAACCCCCGGGCCATCGGAGGTTCCGGCAGCAAAGGAGTAACCGAGGGCCGCAGGGCAGGTTTCAACCTCTGTGCCGTTTGGCAGCTGGAACCGATAGTTTGACATGTTATGGAAGGTATGGAATGACTTTACCATCCGTCCATGAACTGGATTAGGCAACTGGTTTAACTGGTCATAGAGGCGTTTCGCTGGTTCAAACTGACGCTTGCCAATCTCGAAGCAGGAAGATGTACCCTCGTCGTTTGCCCTGAAAAGGGGGCCTCGAGCATGACATTTCTGGGACCTGCCATCGCTGCAGGTGCTGTTTTCGAAGCTGCACATCTGCCCCGTTCCATCTTCACACCAAGCCCCCAACACATTTGGACTCGTGTCGCCCACGTTTGCTTGGGAGAACCCTGCAACGAAGCCGTCGGCGGCAGTATTGTCACCCATCACGCTCTTCTCGAACAAGTAAGCAGCGACTCCTTTGTTGTCGCCAGACACCAAGGTGTTGTTTCCGAGAACGGAGGTCCCGTGAGTGGGAAACCACGTGAGTACGCCGATATTCTTGCCATCTGAAGCTCTCTGGAACTTGAGTAGGGTGAGGTCTTTCTCTACTGACCCATCGTCTTCAGAGCTGATGTTATACCTCGCGCGCTCCTCTTCGGGGTTCGCGAGATATGCATATAGGCTTCGGTTAATGTTGGCTCCGAAGACCTTGGCAGATCCGATACTTAGGTGTCCGGGTGCAAGACTCCCATGTGCACGGCGGATGGAGAGAAGAGCGCCGTCGACAATGGCCCGATAGCTCTGTTGGTCGAAGCCTTTGCTCGTGATTTGTGGCAGGAGATAATTCAGCCAGGCCCCTGGCCCGGAATGCGAATGGGTGCCCGTAACGGCAACATTGTGATGGCCGTAGTAGGCGTAGTCTTGGCCGAGTTCCTCCAAGCCCGACAAAATACCATAACGGACAGCCGTGTCTCCAGACTGGGTGTCGAGGACCAAGTATACGAACCTGTCTGAAGGGTTGATGGGGTCGGCCACAATGAAAGCTCGCGAGTACAGACGTTGGCGCAAACCAGTGCCGATTTGGTTCGGGTCGGCATATCCCATCAGGTTGATTTCGACGCACGGTCCTGTTATATCGGCCTTTCCTACACCTAAGAGGTAATCGCCATCTTGGGACTCCGTTGATAGGTATTCTCCCCTCCAGTTATAATAATCTGACAAGGGATTCCATCCTGATAGATACAAGGATATCGGTATAAGTAACACAACAGCAGCCAGTAGTCGCGATAACGAAATACTAGAAACCCTCCGGGGCGTATTTTGTCTTGCTTTATCCATCATGTATGGGCGTAATGAAAACAACTTGTACTTAATCTCAGGCTATCGCATATAAACCAGGCTGAGGTCATAAACAGAAGTTGAGGTTGTTTTAAGGGACGGGGCGTCACCATGTCACATGGCTCTTGTATAAGGTACCAACGGGTGTGGATATGTACGTTGTGGCTGCCGTAACATTTCAACGTAAATCCCGCCGTCACCTGAACTTTTACTCGTTAGGTAGAGTTGAGAGAACTTCCGTTTCAGTCTTAAAAGTACGGTAGTGATTCTGTTGCCTCTTGGAATGTCGTCATTGGCCTGAGCTTGGTTCAGATAAGCTCCTGAGAGCTGTATGCAGGGACCGCCCCACCATGTAGTATGTCCGCTGCCTAGAGCTCCGCTCTGCCACCTGCTACCACCTGATATAGGCTTTACCAACTGCTAGCCCCTTTGCCGTGACATACCTATTATCAGTAGCTGAACTGTTGAGAAAGGGGGATCTTCAGTTGAATAGCCTGTGTAATGATAATCGACATTCAAGCTCCGTAACAGACCGCATACTTTGCAGCAGGATGGTCGCATTCTATTAGTAAGGAGGGCGAGGGTTGCAACGGCTTAACCTCTAACGTCAATTGCACAGTGTCTAGATTCAATACGTATGACACGTTGAATACGGCTTTACCTCTTGCCCTCACCTTTGTACTTCGTACCCACCTCAATTACGGCGTGTGCCGGCACAGCAACTTGAGACTCCCATCTTCCCGGCTGAGACTAGGAACTTCACTTTCGATGTGATTATCCGGAAGTGAGAACTCGGATTGGACGTTGGCTCATCTGGATAATATGAGGGCGGCTTGGGCTAGAGTGCCTGCAGACGAGACCGGACTACGATTGCAAGCCATTTCGGTCGAGGTCGTTTGCAGTCAGGGCCCTTCAGCTAGGCCGGTGTCAACGGGTGGCAGCCCGTGCAGGGTACTTAGCAAGGTACATAAATCCGTGGTAGAGGGCTATCGATAACGATAAGAAAACCGTCCCGATCGGCCCGGACAGCTCCGTACCGTATCTCTCCATCCAGTTCGCAATGACAGTGTCTTCGGATTATCAACTCTATAGAGATCTCGCCCATAAACCCATTGATCACACGAAAGCCTCACACAATCAAACTCGGCAAGGCTTAAGGCTTCCAACCAGCCAAGATGTCATTCCGCACGACAGTCCACGAATCCTTACCATGTAAACCTATCTAACCATCCTCTTATATACCCCCAACTCCAGCTCCAGCACTCTCTTGCCCACGCAATAATACCCAAGACCAGCAGCTAACCCAACCACCAGACATCGACCCAGAACCAACGCCGGCAGAGCGCAGCGCAGCTGAGGCGCTCATCGCAGCAGAACTTTCGTCCACCCCTTCTCCCTCCACCGACCAACAACCAGCGCCAAGCGCCAGCCTCCCGCCCCTCCGCGAACCCGTCTTCAGCCCGCTGATAACGCAAGAACTCGAGCGAGTCGCCTCTCAACAGTCGCTAAGAGTAATCGACGAATCGCGCTACCAGGCGCCCGACCCCTCCTCCATTGCCTCCCTCTCCTCCCCCGACGAGCTCCGGGAAACCCTCTCGCGCGCGTACGCCGCGTCGACATACCTGCGCGGACGGGAGGCGCACCTGCGGTTACTAGACGCGTACGGGCGCAACGCGTGGCTCGTGGGCAACTGGTCCGGGCTGGAGGCCGAGACGGCAGCTCTCGAGCGCGAGCTGGCCGCGGCGCGCCGCGAGGTCGACCGCGTCAACGTGAGGCGCCGGCAAGCGCAGGACGAGGCCGGGGGGGAGTTGCGCGGGCTCGAGGAGGCGTGGCGCCGCGGCGTAGGGCGCGTGCTCGAGGCCGAGGCTGCGGCCGAGGCGCTGCGGCGGCAGGTCCTCGAGAGGCGGAGGGAAGGCGGCGAGGGCGTCGCTGCGTGAATTTCTGCTGGCTTATTTGTTTGGAAGGGCGAGCTTATATGTATGATTATGGGTGGGTTTGATCCGGGCATGATATTTGCCCTTGGAGAATAGGGGCTCACGGGATTACACGTGCAATACCATCATGTTATAGCGACCCTCGGGCGTAAAAGCAAGCACGACAAATCTAAAGGAGAGAATAGAAGCACGGCCTGCTTGTGATATTACTCGTAACAGCGGTATCTTCAATGATAATAACACATGCTTATCTGACACAACAAGCGAGTGTAATGCCCGTAACGCCGTCTCGAACCCCAAGTCACATGCCATTCCTCCCAGCTCTAAAGCCGCCGTTCTCTACCAGTCCAGTCCCGATTATTTTTTTTGGGGGGGGATGGGGCGGATCAAACAGAAAATCAGATAGAAAGAGGGTCGATATCCTCGACACCTGATGCTACCCCTACGTATTGTGTTCTCCTCATAATACCCTCGACCGGCCCCAAGAGCCTTGCGAATGCTCTCTTTCCCATCGTGGCAACCTTCACCTCGGTTGTGCTAACGACGCTTGCAGCTCGTGGCGCATCGTTCAATAAGGCGAGTTCGCCGAAGAAGTCGCCCTTCTTGTAATGCTTCACCGGCTCTGGTTCTCCCTCTTTATACGCGTCCGCCTCGCCCGACTCGAGGAGGAAGAAAGCCTCGCCAATGTCACCTTCCTTGATGATGGTGTGCCCCGGTGGGAACTTCTGAGTCTCGAGCGCATCCGCGATCTTGGATCGTTCATAGGGTGTAAGGGACGACAAGAGCGGTACCTCCTCCAGAAAGCTTTCGTATAGTCGCCTTCGTGCAAAAGTCGACTCCATGAGGATTCTGCGGAATGTGACTCGGTCGAGGGCCCAGAGTGTGCAGTTGGGCTCAGCCGACACGACGGTAGCAGCTCGAGGCGCGTTGTACATCAGGGCAAGTTCGCCAAAAGACCCCCCAGCCTGGATGCTACTAACTTTGTTGCCCATTCCGTCCGGACCGGGTTGGAGTGCACCACTGTCGTGGACATAGATCTCGAAGGAGCCCTTCTCCACCACGTAGAAATAATCGCCTGCATCACCCTGTATAATAACCTAATCTGAGGTTAGTGACGTGTAGGTTCCCAGCGTGGCTATTTGCTGCGTGCTCCGAGGTCACAGCCGTGAGGACGTTACATACCTTGATACCTTTGGCAGGGATGAGTTTCTCTTGTAAAGCACCAAGAATCTGTGCGCCCTGCTCGTCATCCAGGTGACTGAACAGGAAATTCCCTTCAATAGCCTTCTTCAGTCGCTCTATCTGCTCTGCGGTTTTAGGGTACGATGGCGGCGTCCAGTTATCGTTGGCGTCAGCTACGGGCTTCAGCGACTCGGCCGACACCGAGGTACGACGGCCGAAGTTGTACTGAGCAGGGTACGTGTCTGGGTTCGGAGGGGTCCTGACACCGGAGGGCAGGCTCAGGGTGTCCGAGTCCCAAGGCGCATCTCCGCCGAATACACCGCGGAAAAGTGCACTAGGTGGTCCACTAACCGCGTTGAAGTTCGGGGTTGTGGGAGAAGTGATAGTGTCGTTCTCATCTTCCTCGATGTCATTGAGCAAATCTCCAGACGGCCCACTGCCGGTGTCGATTCTGACCTCTGGACTGAAGGGGTTTGAATTTGCCGCAAAGGGGCTCGTGAACGTAGGGCCCGACATGGTAGCAACGCTCGACTTATGTGAGTGGTTCCTATTTAACTGGCGTTGCGCCCGTTCGTCGGCTAGGCGATTTTGGAAGTAATCGGCGCAAAATTGTAGGATATCGGGGGGGTTCAAGAGGCGGATTCGACTTCCAAGAGCTTCTATTTCCCGTTGGTAAGCATCTAGTCGAGACATACTGCATAAGAGAGGTGAGGGTCGTCTTAGGATTCTAATCTGCCTTGCGGGAGAGGGCATGGGCGAGGAATAAGTCCAGCAAGACAAGATGCTCGGGGACAGCAGGGAAACGGCCGGGGAAGGGATATATATACCTGAGGCTATGACCAACTATGGAGCAATGCGCAATCTGCACAACCCGAAGGCTGCTGCTAACCTGGCTGATGGCTGACTTCGTGCAAGAATCTACAGGCCTAACAATGGTGCTAAGTGACCGGGATGTCGTTAGCCTTTTTTAATGGTGTACTGGTAAATTTAAAGGGTGCCGTGAGGACAAGGCCCTATACGCATTTGGTAACGTAAGAAAGGGGGCAGAGGACGAGGCTGGGCTAAAGACAAAATAAGACAATGGCGTAGAGAAGTGCAGGTTCCACAAGTCGTACAAAGAATACTATGAGTAGTAGGAGGGATGGCGTTTGTGTGCGGGATGCAAATACGTCTCGTCTAATTCAGTAAGTAATAAACAAGACTTGTAGAACATCCGTGTTATGGAGAACTGCTCAGACGAAAGAGTATTTCGTTTTGCAGGGGGAAGAATAGTAACACTCGAGAATAGTGGTAGGTAGACAGACAGGTGAGGCGGGCAAATCTGGGGAACGGGATTTGAGGAAAGCGGCAGATGATGCGTAGAGGAAGATAAGGTAGGCGCCACTTACTCCGCAATTCGAGCAAGGTTACGGACGGCTTGACGGGTTGGCGCAGTGTGATTTTAGATAATAGATAGTTTCCAAAGTGGAGCCCAGGTCGCGAAGACCGAAATACGTAGTGATCAAAGGAAAAATAACAAAATTGTCAGAGAAAGGACGGACGGGGTTACGAAATGCTTAGTATAGAGCTAGGTATGTGGTGGTAGGTTACTACCTGCAGAAAGGAGGCATCGCCGGGGTCCCGGTTTCCGCTGCTGCAGGTCAACAAGTCCACTCCTAAGGGCTTTGAGTTTAATGATGGAGGGGAAAGCACAGGCCAGGGAGGGGAGTATCGAGATGAGATAAAGTTACCCACGGCGGCCGCGCAGGTCTCCAGGGTCTTGCTTTTTGGGTCGAAGGGTCAAGAAGATCGTCCATTGGACAAGTAGAGCTCTAGCTCGAGTTCTTATTTTTGTATGGTCCACGGTGATGAAGTAGGTGTGTACTCGTGCTGTAAGGTTCTTACCAACTAGGTAGTATGCATCCCAGAACCCTTCCTTCCCCTGCCTATCAAAAATTTCAATGTCGTAATTAAAAGAAACGATGATCGGAATTATGAAAACAAAATCTACTCGCTGCCCGAAGCCGCCATGCTCCCCTGCCCAGCTATGCGCTCGTGTTCCTTTTCCTAATAAAAGGGTGGTGACAAAAGTGACGATTATTGGCAGGGTATGGTGTGTAAGCACCTTTGATGAACCCCTTGTTTATTGATTCTGGAAAGGAATTCCGTGATTAACATCAATCAAAACCAACCTCGCAGCTGCGGGTGTGCCCTTCGAAGAGTGGGACCTTGCCTCGGGGAGTGGAGAATGTCACTCCCCCAAATTGCTTCTAGAAAAGGAGCACGGGCCGCAAAGCAGTCATCTACCGAACAACCACCCGTACCCATCTGACAGGCAACCATGTCCTCGCCACGTGGTGGAAGGGGATATGCCTTGACTTAATTAAGGATGTGATGAAATGCTTCTTTACGAGGCACTTTTCTATTCTCCCCATCTACAGGTGCAAGAGCGCTTCCAGATCCCATGCCCGAGGCCGACGGTATTCCGTTGCAGGAGCTATCTGCCCATTCTTGAGAGAAAGTGGATCCAAAGGAGATTTCCGAGTGGTTCGTTCCTTTCAAGGGCTTGCTGCA
Organism: Monosporascus ibericus; assembly: GCA_004154915.1. NCBI lineage: Eukaryota > Fungi > Ascomycota > Sordariomycetes > Xylariales > Monosporascus > Monosporascus ibericus. Next base: position 236,202 of record QJNU01000012.1, on the reverse strand, counting down.
CAAGGATGGTTTCGGGTTTAATCTGCGTCTTCTTTGCTTCTTCTAGAAAGAATCAATGGCCCAAGCGTCTTATTTACTAGACCTACCTATTACGTAATGCATATTCACTGAGGCTACTCCCGATCTGTTCTAAGATGTAGGAGCTCTTAACACGGATCAGCTGTCTTTTCAGATGTCTTGCTTGATATGTGGTCCCAGAGTCTGAATAAGCCCTAAATGTAGTCGCTAAATATTGCTTCAAAACAGCAATGGAGTATATAGTGTTGAAGAGCCCAAACTTACAGAGGCCAAAATCGGCCGATGCCGCTGATCCAGGAACGATCAATGGGCAATTAAAGTTTAGCTCGTTTGATAGTGGAATCTGGTGCATTCGGGTCATTTCCCTCGGTTGTCGAGCGCTGCCAAATTGTTAACAGGCTGCCACGGAGCCAGCCACCAGACCAGGGAGGGGATCAAACCTTGCCCAAGACCTCTTCCGCCATGGCGATCCCGGCCGCCCTACCCGAGAAGATGCAACCGCCGAGGAACGTGCCCTCGAGCGAGCTGTAGCCGTGGACGCCGCCGCCGCCGAAGCCGGCGGCCTCGCCGGCGGCGTAGAGGCCCGGGAAGGGCTCGCCGCCCGCCCTCATGACGTTGCTCCTGAGGTTCGTCTCGATGCCGCCGAGCGTCTTGCGCGTGAGCAGGTTCATGCGCACGGCGATCAGCGGGCCGTGCTTCGCAACGTCGAGGAGTCGGTGCGGCGCCGCCACGCGGCTCAGCTTGTCTGGCCAGTAGCTGCGCGCGTTGTGGATCAGCATCGCCTGCGCGTCCTTCGAGTAGGTGTTGGCGAACTGGCTGTCGCGCGCCTCGACCACCTCCTTGATCTGCTCGTAGTCGAGCGCGGGCCCGCCGGACTCCTTCGCCAGCTCGTTCATGCCAGCCACGAGGTCCTCGAGGTTGTCCCGTATTACGAAATCTTCGCCGTGTTTCTGGAAGTTCTGCACGGGCACCGTCCCGTTCTTGCCGAAGACGCGGGTGGTGAGGAGCTGCCATATGCTCTTGTTGGTGATATCCGGGTTCTGCTCGGAGCCCGACAGCGCGAACTCCCGCGCGATAATAGATTTCGTGAGAATGAACCACGTGTAGTCGTATCCGGTGCTGCAAATGTACTTCAATGTTGCTAATGTATCCGTGCCCGGGAAGAGGAACGGCGGAAGACGTTTACCCGTCGCATCTAGCCAGAGAGAAGACGGTGCCGGTAAGACGCGAATGCCGTGTCCGGGCCAGATGGGGTTCCAGTTCGTAATCCCTTCGGTATAATGCCACATGCGATCGCGATTCACAACATTGGCACCTGATTTCTCAGCGATACCAATCATACGGCCGTCGACGTGAGCCGGAACACCGATGACAAACTTCTGGGGTACACGGGGACCCAGACGGTCGACCGGCCAGGCAGCCTTCACCGCTTCGACGTTACCACCGATCCCGCCCGAAGAGACAAGCACCGCCGAGCCGCGGATCTCGAAATCGCCGACAGTGTTTCTCGAAGATTTCACGCCCCTTTCGGAGTCGTCCTCCTCTAGCACCTTCCCCCGGACGCCGACCGCCCTGCCGGTGGCATCATCGACAATCAACTCATCCACCCGGTGCCGGAACCTAAATTCCACGAGACCCTTCTTTTCAGCCTCCTTAACGGGCTCGGCGAAGACGCGCACGACCTCGGGGCCGGTGCCCCAGGTGAGGTGGAAGCGGGGTACGGAGTTGCCGTGGCCATCAGCCCTGCCGTCGCCGCGCTCGGCCCAGCCGACGTTGGCCATGAAGCGGATGCCGCGGCCCTTGACGTAGCGCTCCATTCCGTCGGCCGCGAAGTCGACGAAGGCCTCGGCCCAGCGGCGCGGCCAGAAGTCCTCGCCGTCGAGGCGGTCGAAGCGCGCCGACGCGAGCCAGTCGCGCCGCGCGAGCTCGCGCGAGTCCCGGATCCCGCACCGCCGCTGCTCCGCCGAGTCCACGCAGAAGATGCCCCCCAGCGACCAGAACGCCTGCCCGCCCAGGTTCTTGCCGTTCTCCTGCTCCACGATCACCGTCCGCACCCCGCGCTGCGTCAGCTCGAACGCGGCTACTAGGCCGGCGAGCCCGGCACCGACGATGACGACCGGGTCGTGCGCGGCCTTGTCGATGGGCATGATGGTGCTGGCCTTTTTATTTTATTTTTGGTGATAGTTAGCGCGGCGGGCCTATATCTGTTTGCGTGTTATGGGCCGTAGTTAACTAGGACGTTGTTTACTTAAATACGGTAGTGGAACCCTGAAGGCGGGAAGGCTGGAGTTGAAGTGGGGGGGGGGGCTGGGCGCGTCCCATGTATATACAAAACTACCTCCTTAATGTAATGTGTTGGGTTCGCTATTGAGAGGTTCTCAGCATCACTACTGTAACGGCAAAGCCCTCTGGTTGCGAAGGTGTCCATCTACGTGGGTAGGGAAGGTTACGCAAGAAACCAGGAGCTGAGCCGGGGTTTGCGGAGAATCTGGGTAAGGTTGCCCCGAAATGGAGGGTGGAGCTGAGCTCTACTGTACCTCGGCTCAATGCCAACCCTCTTCGGCTCACACAGCTCAGGCTTGTGATGGACGTCGTTAGCTATCCGGCCACAAGTAATGCCCGGGAATTACGTATCGCATATAATTATTCTTGACTTTGAGCCATTCAATTCAGCTCTATGATTTCTTCTCTCAAGAACTCGGTGACATCTTCCTGAAAATATGTATATATATATGTTAAACCCGCGGGCCCCGAACGAGAGAATAATGGTCAGGAAGTCTTCGTTATACACCATCAGCCACGGTGCATTGATTAAACTGGAGCTACATTGTACCACCTGCTGTGTTCAATGTAATAAATCGCTGAGGGCTGTCTGCCTCAAGAGCGCAACTTTAAGGACACAAGTCCCGTTGGATGCCTCTGAATTATGACTCGATTTGCGTCAGCTATGGTTTCTTTAGTAAGCGCCGTGACAAATGCATTAGATGCGCCCAAGATATCCCGCATCAAGGCTGCCTGGAAATGAGGAATAGTGAAGGAGTCTTCTTTGTAACCGAGAGACACTTTCCCAATACCATGAGCACCAATCGGTTGGACGCGAATAGCAAATACTCTCAGCGTAGGTAATCGATTCGATCTAACGCGTAAGCAGGAAGCTCCAGCGAAGCCCTTTCCTGGAGATAATCTAAATGAAAGAAATCCTCGCCTCCCGAGCGCGCTGTTCCTCTTCTAGCTGCTCTCTTTGCTTGTGCGCAGCTTCAATATCGGCCTTCACTCCCTTCTTCTTCTGCCGGGCCTCGTACATGTCGCGACTCTTCATGATGCGCTGCACGATGGTACCGGCGTTGACGTCCGCATAGTGGTGACGCGCGACCTCCTGGAAGATGCCCATCTCTCTCGGGGCTGTGTACGGATCCGATTCGAGCGGGATGAAAGATGTCGGCCCGTGGTATACAGCGTCGGGCGTTCCCCAAGGCGAGGAAGTGAGGTAAGGTTTCGCCGGTACGAAGGGCGCACCGAACACCACCGCGTTGATATACTATAGAAAGGATTAATAAAGACCACTCACTCATCAATCTGACGTGACGGCCTACCCGGCACTGCAGGACGCAAAGGCCCCGCTCATAAATATTCATGATCGGATAGTTGACCCCTTTCCAACGGTTTATCACCTGGTCATCGTGTACGCCAGCCACCACAAACGCTGGGCCGTAGTCGTTACCTTTGCCCCGACGCTCGTCGACGTTTTGCTGGTCATACCATCCTTCTCGTCTCGCCAACTTCTCCTCGGCTTCGGCCACTAACCGCAGGAACTCAATATGTCCGCTGGAGAACAGGTCAAAGCCTCCATCGACATAGACAATGCGCTGGCCAGGCTTCGGACCTGAGCCTTTTAAGAGAGGGCGGAAAGACCTGGCTTGCTCCTTCGCATCGTGGGCTTCAACGCCTTCTTCGGGGGCGGACCAGAACCACACCTCGGCACCCGGGTTCTTCCCAGTCTCATCCGTGGCGTATTGACGTATGCGGTCCGTCATTGCCTCACCCCTGGCCTTCTTCTCAGCGTCGGTGCCCTCGCCCTCTGCACCGGTAAGCGCTTTCTCTAGCGACTTGATGAAGTGGGTCCTGGTGCACAGCAACATGCGCCCTACAAGGTCCGTCGTGGAGATGCTCGGCGTGCGCTTGACGACCTTGAAGCGCCCGGCCGCCTTCACAAACCGGTAGCAGTCCTCGCCGCTGCTATCCGAGGTGATGTCGTCGCCGTGCACGACATACTTGCAGCCGAAGTGGCTTATGAAGGACAGCTGCGTGACGTAGGGCGCATAGGGGATAGACTTGGTGACCCAGCGGCACGCATCCACGGCAGCGATGCTTTATTCAGGGGTCGGTAATCAGCATGTTGCCCTTCAAAACGTGTAGTGCCTCGGAAGAGCTATCCGTACCGTTCCTGCAGGCTCATGACCGTCGGACCCTTGTTCTCCAAGATGGCCTCGTCCGAATGGATCCCTACGTATAGCTCGTTGCCCAGCTGACGGGCTTGCAGCATGGCGCCCGCGTGGCCATGGTGGAAGAAGTCCCAACAGCCATCAACCCAGATGCGATCTTCCAGGACCTCTGGGGCTGCAGGTCCGGAAAGAACCTCTTCTTCAGAGGACATAACTAGACGTGATAATACATAAATTCTAGCGTCTTCGAATTATCAAATAAGGCGAAGGGAGAAAGTGATTCTGCAGAAACTCTCTCGACTCTCTATGGCGCTCTAATGGAAGGTCGCTGTCAAAATGGATAACCCATACCCAACAGGCACATGTTTTAACTGTTCCCATACAGTGTTTATAAATAATTGACACGTTATTCTGGCGTCGAACATCCCCTGAAGCGACGACTTAGAACGGGGCGTACAGTGTCTTTTTACCCCTCACTGCTTTATCGTGGGACATGACAGTATATGTGATTTGGACTGAAGCAACTGAGGGCAGCAGCTTGACGAGTACGAGGAGTGAGGTCCTTCCATGACCCGTAAATTCCTGAGATTCTCGAAACGTATATGCGTATGCTCTTGTAGCGCTCCTTTATAAAGAAGTTCTCTAGGTAACCTACCGCTCGTCTAACAATGTGCACTATCCAGCTCGGTAACTGAACATGGCGGGGATGATTGAGACGATATCTCCGACTAACGTTAAAAAAGAGTTACCCCGCCATAATTCCTCGACCCCCGTCCAAGATCCCTTGTGTGATTTCAGTCTACTATTATGATCCCTTGCCAGGTGAAAGGTCGTATAGGACCTACCTATATACACGGAATAGCACAACTTCTAAACCTAGGCCACACCTAAAATGGCTTCAGAAACAGTTCGCCACGGGGGCATCACCCCGGAACAGCTCGAACAGTTCAACCGCGACGGCTACCTCATCGTCCCCAACGCCCTGCCGCTGACGACGGTCAAGGCGCTCCTCGACGAGACGCACTCACTGCTCGACTCGTTCTCGCTCGCCGACCACCCGATGACCAAGTTCAGCACGGGCGAGAAGTCGGCGCACGTGGGGGACGACTACTTCCTGTCGTCGGGGGACAAGATCCGGTTCTTCTTCGAGGAGGACGCCTTCTCGCCGGCGACCGGCGAGCTGACGAGGCCCAAGGCGCGCGCCATCAACAAGATCGGGCACGGCCTGCACGCGCTGTCGCCGCCGTTCGCAGCCCTGCTCGACCCGGCGCTGAACCCGGACCTGCTGGGCGCCGGCACCACGTCGGGCAGCGTGGCCGCCGGCCGCAAGGAGAGCCACCCGGCCGCCGTCGCGCGCGCCCTCGGCTTCCGCGACCCCCGCTGCCTGCAGAGCATGGTCATCTGCAAGCAGCCCGAGATCGGCGGCGCCGTGCCCCCGCACCAGGACAGCACCTTCCTGTACACGGACCCGCCGAGCGCCGTCGGCTTCTGGTACGCGCTCGAGGACGCCACGGCCGAGAATGGATGCCTCAGTTTCCTGCCGGGGAGCCACAAGTGGGCCCCAGTGCGGCAGCGCTTCGTGCGAATGCCCGAGGGCGGCACGGGGTTTGTCGATAATGATGGCCCGAAGTTTCCTCCGGGGGACGACTACGGAGAGAAGGCCACGGAGGGCGGGCGAGAGGATGGAGAGTATAAGATGGGCGAGGTCAAGGCCGGTGATTTAGTCCTGATCCATGGCAACATTCTGCATAAGAGCGAGAGGAATACGAGCGACAAGGGACGGATCATTTACACGTTCCACGTTATCGAGGGAGAGGGGGCAAAGTATGATGAGCGTAACTGGTTACAGCCGTCCGCGGAGGGCTTCACGAAACTTTACCGGGACTAAAGAATACAATCATTCCCCAATGATGGTTGGCAGGGCTTCTCGCGACCCTTTGGCTTCAAGGACTCGTCCATGGATGATCCTAAACTACAACGGCTAGCGCCTTTGAAGGGGCCATTTCAAGGTTCCTGCCACAGGTAGCAAATGGAAGGGAACGGTGTAATGTAATAAAAATACCTTCGATGACTCACATATTTAATTTACAACACAAGTGGCGCCAAGGCGTCTCGAAATCACCTGTTAAAAGCATCATATAACACATCATAGTCCTCTTCTTTGTCCTCTCTTGCCGAATTTCAAGTGAGGATGACTGGTTCCCATGTTGCCATTCCACTTCCCATTCTACAGGTTATTGCTTCGAGTTTGACGAAAACTGCGGAAGCACGGCGTCGGAGCGATCGGCGGGAGGGAGGGCGCATGCGGCACAGCATGAAGATGTTCGTTCCCTTGGGCCTCGTAGATTGCTAGATCCCCTTGCGGACCTCGCGTGCTCGGCCCTCTCAACCCGGAGAGATGAGCGTATGGACTTACGTATATGTGCGACGTGCCGTACACGGAGGGTTGCTGCTGCTGACTCGGCTGACTTCCCCCTTTATCCAGCTGAGAGCATTCGGGAACACCAACCTGCAGACGCCGTATGGCGCTGGAGATATACTCGAAATAGCGCATTTGGAAGGATTCGGGACGCGTTTGACAAGTGCCCGTCCAGGGGGTCGCCTGGTCTTGGCCTTTTCGAACGGGGAAGGCCGAGTGTTATCATGACATCCCATACCGGGATAGTGTCGGTTCCCCGCAAGTTGGCTTGTCGAAATACCGTAAATCGAAAGAATTATTTATTTATAAAAGTTTGAGAAAAGTTGGTTAATTATTTCGAATTATTAAGGCCATCAGAAAGCTCTGGCGCGTTTCGTACAGAAAATGGTGTGTGTTGGCCAAGCCAAATAAGCGCGACACTGCAATTCGAATCGACAGTACTTACTTGGCAGGTAACAGTTGTGAGGCTCCGCCACACCGGCCTCCAAGGGCCTGCTCTCCCGGATCAACGAAACCGGACAGGCAGACAGGCAGACAGACAGACAGACACGGTGTCTGTCAACGGGGAAGAGAAGACCAGGAAGGGTTCGCATCGGCCACCCGCTCCACGATCCCAACTTCTATTTCACTCCTAAATGAGCCATTCATCCTCTTAGGTTACCAATAACCGCGCATTGTGGAAAAGCCCGGTCGCGTCTTTGCGACTTACGCATGCCAAAATGCCGCAGCATGGATCCGGTCGCGACGAATACGAGATGGTCACATCTCCGAAGGTCCTACTGCCCACCTCAAACGACGGCGCCGTAGTCAGCTCGGGTCCCCAGTTCTGCGGGAGCGGGGGCGCCGCGCTGCCGGAACCCACATGGACGACGTCGGAAGACACTTCGTCGCAGCCCGCGTCCGTGCCGGAGCAGGTGGTGATGAAGGACCCCATAGCGTGGGAGGTGCCCGCGAAGAAGAAGGCCACGGACCGAGGGCGGAAATACGGACACTGGTACTGCTGTTGGGGTTGCTGCGGATTCTGCGGGCTGTCGCGCCCGTGGAGGTGGGTCGTCGGCGTCCTCGCGACGCTGCTGCTGGTCGCGATTATCGTCGGCGCCGTGATCGGCACGGTCGCGAGAGACAGGTGGCGCTCGCGCGACTACTGGTACGGCTCGGGGCGCACGTCGGCGTCGGACGGCGACCCGTGGGAGCTCAGTAAGCTCGCGGCGCTCAGCTGGACCGACGGCGCCAACGCGACGCGCCGCGCCGTCTTCTACCAGCTCGAGGGCGCCCTGATGGTGCAGCTCTACCATTCGGGCAACCAGACGTGGAGGCCGCACAACATCGTAAGCATGTTCATGAGTTACTCCTACCCCCTTCTGCCCTGACTTAGGACATGCAACTTGCTCGGTGCGGTCAGCATCTAGGCACCTGCTTGCCTCTTTGAGACCTGATTGATGTATTCTCGTCGCAACCCCCTGACGTCAATCACCGCTGCCAATAGCTGACTCACGAACGCATCACGACAGAGCGCGGACTTCTCCCCCCAGAACCTAAACGTGCCGAACGTGAAGACGGCGACGCCGCTGGCGGCCGTCGCGACACCGCCGCCGCCCCAGCGCAACAGCGATGTCCCCTTCGCCGCGGCGCTCTACTACATGAACATGGACAACGAGATCCGCGAGGTGGTCAGCCGCGACGAGGACCTGGCGGTGTGGACGTACGGCGAGGACCACCCGCCGCGCAGCGCCGCCGACTACACGCAGCTGGCGGCGGCGGCCGACTTCTGCAGTACCGGCTGCCGCGACGCCTTCTGCTACGCGTACCAGGACCGCGACCAGCGGGTCTTGCTCGCGTGCGGCGACGACTGGGACAACGTCACGCGGCTCGACGGTGCGCACCCCGGCGGCGCGCTGGCCCTGATCCCCGTCGCCGTCACCGCCCAAAGCGAAGACGATGGTAGTGATGGCGATGGTGATAATCCGCTTGACCACGAGCTACGCCTGTTCCACTACACCGACACGAACGTGAATGTGTTCCGCATCCGGAATGATTCGAGCTGGGACATAGGTACGTAAAATCAAGCGATCCGATCAATTGAGCAAGCCAGACGACGATATCTTCCCGCCCATCCCCTTCCGAACTTTTAAGAGGTGAAGGGGGGGCGGGGTCTCCTGTCCCGATCAAAGCGTAACTGACCGAGTCACAATTTGTGTGTGCAGAAGAAAGGCCCGTCCTCAGCTCGCTGGAGCCGGCGTCGGCGTACGTCAGCCTGGACTACGGGCTGCTGCCGAAGGTAGTGGCGGCGCCTTCGGGCGCGGACCTCGCCGACATGTTCGCGTTCGCGATAGACGGGGGCTCCCAGTCGAGCGTCGCCAGCTGGTACAACGGCACGGCGGGGGAGTGGGCGGAGCGGGACCGGTACGTCGACTTAAACACGGACATCAGCTTCTCCGCCGACGGCTACCTGGCCTACACCTGGGAGGCGGCGGTCATCGCCATGGACTACGACGGCTCTTTCTACTCCGCCATGGCCTTCGACTGGGGTATCGCCCGGTACGTCTGGGACCCCGAGGTGGACCCCTTCCTGCTGAAGCCCGCCGAAGAGATTGATATTTCCCAGAGCTGCATTTCGAACGGGTATAGCTGTGAGGCGTAGGTAGCTGGGGAGCTCAACCTCTTTTTTTTTTTTTTTGGTCCGCTGGGAAACAAAACGCGACGTCGTTTGGGAACAGCACTGCTCCTCAGGAATGTCATGTTGATGATGACGCGCATGCTTCCCGGTCTTCCTTCGCTGAGACGTGCTGGGATAATGGGTTAGGATATTATTGCCGGAAACTGCACGAGGGGAAAAAAATGCGATGATGTGGATAGGAAGAAGCTGTCAACAGAGAGCCGAGTGGGAGGCCAGGTCTACATACGTGGGGTGGCGGCCTAAAGCGGTCACGCCGTAACAGATATTCTGCGGCGAGCGATACGTGTAGGATGGACACACAACCCCGCACGGCTGGGAACGAGGAGCTCCTAACAAAGCCCACGAGCCCTTCGCCTACGGGATCCCGCGGAAAGGGATCGTAGCATAACTTGGTACATCGCCGTCGATGAGAGGAGCCGCGGCCCGAAACACGGGAGTGCCTACTCTGATGATGGTGCCGCGAAATTAATGACGACTCAGGTGCAAGGGAGAGGTAATTGGCCGCACTTGGCTTGGCTCGTGTAGGAAACATCCGTCACGTGTATGCTTCCCTTACTTCTCCTTAGATATTACGATCATGATACCCCCTTGTCTAGCTTGACTCATTTATATACACTTGACTTTCAGCTGAAATCTCATGAGACTGCTGACTGTGTTTTCGATTTGGCGTTAACATCCCAGCCGCTGACCGCATGAATGTTGAGCAATCATCTCTTGTACTTAAATATGCACAGATTCTAGACAGATATCCTTACCGCGGTTTTTTACTGGCATGTGTGTTCCTGGTAATCTAACGGAGAGCGTTGGGTGCCATATGGGATTGCAAGAGCGCAAATCTACGGCAGTAACTACCTGGTAAGTCTAAGTACCGAGGATCCGGAAAGCACACGCGTACGTCGCACCGACGCAATCTCACCACGCCCCAACGACGGGCATCAGTCATCAGTAAAACGCTGTAGACAGTCTTTATTTAGTAATTTTCCCTCTGAACCTGACCTGGCATGACCTAAACCAGCCCCGACACTGGAACCTAAACGCGTGTGCCAGACGGCCCTCATTAACGCACGCCACCTCGTGGTCCGTCCGTCCGGGGTTGTTGAATAAACGCAAAACGAAGAATACTGGCAAACATTGTGCCCACTGCGGGAAAATTTATCCATGCCTCGCGGCAGCTCGCAGAAGTTGGTGAAAGATAGAAAGGGTGGATGGGTAGGTAGGTGATCCATGGGAGCAGGGCGACGACAACTCTATCTCAGATAGTCCACCAGACAGACTACTACCCGTGAGTTATCGTGGCAGAGCAGACGGACGGAAAGGCGCGGGCAGATATTCGATGTGAAGACCTGGATATGCGAGGCTTCGAATATCGTGACGTTGCAAGGAATAACTGTGCTGAAGCATATGGACAAGAGCACATAATTGTAATGTACAAACAGACATGAATACCGCCTGCTAGGGATCTCGGGTGATGGAAAAGGTCACTGGCTCGAAGGTTGCTCCACGGCCTTATGCTATCGCGATGCCAGAAGATGACGAGCCGAAATTTTTTTTGCTGTGAAGAGGTCTCTGCAACCCTGAGAATGTACTTCTGAGTTTTGAGTCCAGCGTGTACATTAGACGGAAGGAAGACCAGTGTATTATGATGGGTGTTACAGGACATAGTCCTTTTCGACACGGAGGGCATTCGGGGGATATCTCCCTAGCCCCGCGGCTGCTTCTAACGACCATAAGGGTGGAAGCCGCGATTGCCTCCCCGGCCCCCACCGCGATAGTTAGCACCCGGCTTGCCGGCGTTCTTAGGGCCTGTGGGCGCGTTGGCGGGAGGTGCGAGATTCGGGTCCGCAGGCGACGGGCTGCCGTGATGGCTACCTCTATTCCGGTGGTACCCGCCCCGTCCTCCTTGGTTGAAGTTAGGCTGCGGCACATCGTCATACATGCCCTCCCACGAGGTCGGGTCGCCACCGGCCATGCCGCCTCCATAGGCTTGGTTGTAGCCGCCCCGGCCGCCCCGTCTGCCTCCGCCTCCCCGCTGGTTGAACATCTGCTGCTGGTTATAGTTGTTGAAGCCCTGCTGGCCCGCCTCTCCCTGGTCCCCGCCCTGAACCTGGCCGCCAGCTCCGTTGGCCATCATCTGTTGCTGCATTTGTTGTTGCATTTGTTGCATCATCTGCGGATTCATGTTGGCCATGGCGGCTGCCATCGGGTTGTTCTGGCCTCCCTGACCACCGCCTTGTCCCATCTGCTGTTGCATTTGCTGCATCTGCTGCATTTGCATCATCTGCATCATTGCCGGGTTCATGCCACCCATGCCCATGCCTCGGTTCATAGCCATTTGCTGCTGCATCATAGCCATATACTGTTGCATTCGCTGCAGGTATTGTGCCATTACCTGTGGGGTCATCCCCCCTTGCCCCATCTGGTTGGCCATTTGATTCTGGGCGTTGCCTTGGTCTTCGGCGCCTCCTTTTCTGAATTTACCGCGTCTCGAGGCCTCTTCTTCCTCTCGCATGTTACCCCTGGGTTGGGCCTTCTTGACCTCGATCGGCTTTCCATGGATCTCAAGATGGGTGTTCAAGCACGCCTCGACGCCGGCTTCGCTTTCGAAAGTGACAAATCCGAAACCCCTCGGTCGTCCGGTGTCCTTATCCATCATCAGGGTCGCATCGACTACTCGACCAAATTGAGCGAAGTAGTCCTTGAATTCTGGCTCGGTAGTCTCCTGGCTGACGCCTCCTACGAAGATCTTGCTTGTCTTCTCTTGCTCATCCCTGGGGATGGCCCGCTTGGGATCGATCTACGGAAGTGGAGTTAGTGGTCGGTATACCATAAGGTGGGGAGGTATCAGAACACGGCTTACAATCTTGCCATCCAAGAAGTGCTCTTTGACCATCACGATGTTGACGCACTTGGGGTCTTTGAAGGTAAGGAAACCGAAGCCACGAGATCTCCCGGTAGCACCGTCTCTCATTACGGTACATTCCGTAACCTCGCCAAACTGAGAGAAGTAGTCACGAAGGGATTCTGATGCAGGGAATCAGCACCGGCGTTTCAAGTCAGAAGGTACCCGTGGTAAGTGCTTACGATCAGTAGTCTCCCAGTTCAAACCACCAATGAACATTTTCCTAAAGGAGGGACGACGGTTAGCAAAACCCCCCTTACAAGCAATGGCAAATGTGTGATGAACTCGAATCAGCCCAGAAGCACCAAGTATTGCAGTTTCGAATGGTACTGATTGTCACTCGAGCAGACACCACGAGTTCGTGGAGTGTGATTGGCGGGTGATATGCAATATATGGTGCAATATGTCTGCCAGAAGCTCTCCCGGACCCTTGAATACTCATCATCTACGTGCCCAGTCGTGGGTGCAGAGATCCCAGTCAGTGGGCTTATCCAGGGAAGACCGCACACTATTCGACCTTCCTCAGACCCGTTACTCTCGGAACGGCAGGGTAAGAACTCCTCCTCTTGGCTTTGACGTATATCCATGAATGGCGGTGGACGTTCCGTGTGCAGTTCAGAACAGGTAGATGTAGATAGACGTGTGGATGACAAAGATGGCGGTGATGCTGCTGAGCCAATGATCTGGATAGACCCGATGTGGACGCCACAAATAGCACTGTCCAGAGGAAAGAGCTGATGCAGCGGAGATGCCAGAAACGTTGTCGAATTTTTTGTTCTCGAGTCTCTTTGCTATCGTCAAGCTAGGTCATGGCCTCGAGCGCTATTCGCTGCCAATCTTTGTTACAGCCCCCCGGAAAGCAGTATTCTCGCCGATCTTTATGGGCCTATCTTGGATGAACGGCTACGGAAGGCAGAAGTGTGCCCCTCAACTGACTATGGTCGACTGTTTGTCGTTGGTCTTCTCTGGTAGAAAGAAGTGCGAATGTATCCTCCTTCGTCCACAGCTCTTTTTCTTCTGACCCTCGACGCCCTCTTTTTTCAAATCATGACAGGCGAGAGCGATCTTGGCCTGATTAAAAAAACCCGGGCCGATACGGCGAGATTCTACAGCCACAATCTGCTCTTCTCTTCGAAGCCAGACAGCAAGCCGGAGTGTCCTCTTACCCACAGTCCTTTCGACCATGCATCCAGGAGCATAGCATACTTCTTTTGACGACCATGGCCGGCAGCCACGATCGTAGTATAGTGACACCCTCGCCTCCCCTAGCGGGCCAATCATGTATGCCCCACAAACCCGGCACGGCATGCTTCGGAAGGGATGAGTGGCGGTGGGGAGCTTCTAATGCCAGAAGCCCGGCAGCAGACATGGAACAAAACTTGCAAGGAACGAAAGGAGAGAAATTACTTACCCATCCTCCTTCGCGCTGGGTCCCCTCGTGCTGTGGAACGAATGGGCAGACATATCCTGTTGGGGCGGAGGAGCGGCGGCTGGGGTGCCGCTGGAACCATTTCCGAGATTGAAATCCACGTCATCGTCGTCGTCGTAGTTTTCCTCTTGGTAATCGTCACCGTAACCATCATCGGCGGGATGGGGCCCTGCGTCGGCTGGGGTAGATTCGGGCTGAGGCTGTGCGGGTGCCTCTGTGACTGGTTGAGGTTGTGAAGGCGCGGGCGCAGGCGCAGCTACAGGTGCAGATGCGGATGAAGGCTCGTTATCGTCGTAACTGCGTAGAGTCAGCGAGCGAACGGCAGCATGAAACAACGCGTCCAGGTAATAGTGAGAAACGTTTAAGACATGTGAAGTCGATGTGAGACGGGGGCAGGTCACAGTGTCGACTCACAGATCCGCGAAGAGGTCATCCTCAAAATTCTCGGGTTCCGCCATGACGAAGAAGGATATGACAGATCAAAGGTGAAGAAATCGGGAGGTTTCGTGATGACTCGAGAAAGCAGGCCAAATCGGAGTTGGCAAGGTGGAAATGGGGACGTATTAGTGATTGACCATCAAGAAACTGCAACAGATGTGTCCCTGTGGGGTATTCCCTGCTGAGTATAATATGTCTTTGAAGTAGAGAAATGTAAAATGGTAGAAAGCTAAATGTAGTAAAGAAGAAGGATAGATGGATGGAGTTTCCGTTGACGTTTGTAGAAAAAAGTCGGAAGTGCTGCCGTCTAAGTTCGTTCACCGTGGAGTGAGTAGGGCCGGACGACTTTTGTTCTCAGGTCTATATAGGTAATCGGGATTCACCGTTTCTCTGGAAGTTCTTCGCCTTGCACAACGCTAAGGAAAGCACGGACAATACATATACATTTATTTATGTACCCGCCTAACGTCAACCTGAAAGGAGGTCAAAGCTCCTGTAATTGCACGGTCACTGGGGCCCGCCTAGCGACTCGGCACTCTGTGGGAATAAGTGGGGCTACTCCAGAGGCTTCAAACATTACGTTTCATCTGGTGGCATTGCTGCAACAGGAGGGGCAGACCCCGTCTCCCGTCTCATTCACCAACGCACCTTAATTAACCTACTACTACAAGTCTACAGGTACTACACTACAGAAGCTGTTCTTGTTATTATAGCAGAACCACCCTGACGTTATGCTTTTAACGACCCCCTGTTTTTGAAACTCCCGCTGCTGGACAGTTAGCTACATGTAGGTATCGGGTATAGACAACGTCGAACAATGTGACATATCACGAATAGCTAAACTCCCCGTAATCCCACCTTTATCACCATGTTCTCTTCATCGGGCAGCGGCAAAAAGCCGCCAGCGCAGCAGGTAAGTTCTTCCCTTTCTAGGCCCTTGTTATCCATCCCTTTCAGGTCTCAATCTTGTTCACCTCGCTGACCACTGGCGACAATGACGTAGGAAATGGTACAAGTTGGTGAGTCTCCCGGCAGAATGCTCCCCATTTTCATCTTGCTCGCGCTTCAATCTTTATATGAGCGCTCTACAATGCATCCGTCTAAATTCGAATCGCATCCTCGAACCAAGCCGCCTATATGTTGTCGCTAACCCGCCCCGTTTCTGTCGACAGACAGGTCCGAGTAAGTCGCATAAAACGAACCTCATCGAGGCGCCAGCACTTAAATTTGAACTAAAACACGACCAGGTCGGCTTCTCCTTTCTGGCGGCTTCAGAGAGAAAACATGCCTAAGAAGGAAACCTTGGTTAAGGGGGCCGCCTATTCACATGCGGACATGCTCAACTTTGATTCTCTGTACGTGTCCCAAGCCCGACGTCGCGCGGCCCACACCAGACGTTCGTTAACCGCAAACCAGGAGCCTATCAGGTACCTCTTCCAGGCCGAAGACCCCCCCATCCTCTTCCTCCCAAAGAGCGCGGCCGATCAATGTTAATACACCACCCAAACCCTCCTCTGGTCTATCTTCACCACCCTTAAAGTCATATTTCCACTTTTTGTCAGACACGAATCAAGACTGGAACGTCGACGATGTCGAGGGCGACGACGTGTACGAATACGACGACGACGATGGGGACGACTTCGGCTTACCGAGCCTGTCGAACATGAAGCGGAAGTCGAGGCGCATGGCAGCTGCTCAGGGGAGAACAATCTCCGAGGGGAACTTGCCAACGCTGGACAATGCGTCCGCCGTGTCTCCAAGACGTTACTCAAATAGTGCCGATATAGCTATTGAGAGGCCGGCGCCTGCATATCCAATGCCGAAGAAGAGCGAAGGCAAGATTTTGAGGCCACAGTATAAGGACATCCTCAAAGGTTTGTCATCACTTACCCCTACCCTATGTCCGAGCGCCTCGCTGATGAAGTACAGATCCGGCCAACGCTCTACATCTGATCGACCATCCTATAGTACCCCCTAATGCTACGCCGAAGGAAGTAGACGGCATAAATTCTCGAGTGACAAGGATAAACAAATTCAAAAAGATTCTCCAGGCTAGTACGATTTCACTGACAGACTTGAGGGCGTTGGCCTGGTCTGGCGTTCCTGAAGAGGTGCGCGCCATGACCTGGCAGCTGCTGCTCAGTTACCTCCCTACCAGTAGCGAGAGACGAGTCGCAACACTGGAACGAAAACGAAAGGAATATCTGGATGGGGTTAGACAGGCTTTCGAAAGGGGAGGGGCGAATCCCGCGCCAACCGGCAGGTCGAGGGGCTTGGATGAAGCCATATGGCATCAAATCAGCATTGATGTCCCACGAACGAATCCCCATATTGAACTTTACAGTTACGAGGCCACTCAACGATCGCTAGAGCGGATATTATACCTCTGGGCTATTCGGCATCCGGCGAGCGGTTATGTTCAGGGAATAAACGACCTGGTCACGCCTTTCTGGCAGGTGTTTCTCGGCACGTACATCACTGACTCAAACATCGAGAGCGGTATGGATCCAGGACAGTTGCCCAGAACAGTCCTCGACGCGGTAGAAGCCGATTCGTTTTGGTGCTTGACAAAACTCCTGGACGGGATTCAAGACCACTACATTGTTGCTCAGCCGGGCATTCAGCGACAAGTTGCCGCGCTGCGGGATCTTACTGCTAGGATCGATGCGGATCTTGCGAAGCACCTCGAGAATGAGCATGTCGAGTTTATCCAGTTCAGCTTTCGGTGGATGAACTGCCTCCTCATGAGGGAGATCAGCGTGCGGAACACCATCCGGATGTGGGACACGTACCTGGTATGTATACTGTGCCCGTGGCGCTTCCGACGCCCATATCTATGGTGTGCTGACAGTCACACAGGCCGAGGAACAAGGGTTCTCCGAGTTCCACCTATACGTATGCGCAGCGTTCCTCGTCAAGTGGTCGAGCAAGCTGGTCAAGATGGACTTTCAGGAGATCATGATGTTCCTCCAGGCCCTGCCCACGCAGAATTGGACGGAAAAGGACATCGAACTCCTGCTCAGCGAGGCGTTCATATGGCAGAGCCTGTTCAAGAATTCGTCGGCGCACTTGAGGGGCCAACCGGGTCGACGTTCGTCGGCCAATCTACAGCTGTGAAGGCGAGGGTTTCCATCTATTCTATAACCATCAGGCTCGTACGCAGGGATGCAGAATACTCCATGCATGCGCGCACACAGATCTAATATGCCAGGAACGCACAGGTGATTCGCTTGATTAGCGCTATCTGGCGGATCATAAGGAGGTGGATCACCATAAAAGGACATCTTTCGGGAAGTGGTTGGACGATGGCATGCTATCCATTTTAGCGCGACGTCTTGGACAACCGACTCTCAGCGCCGCGCCAGACATGGTCGCAGCTCGGTCGCGGGAACACATGCAGCTCTTGCGATCAGACTGGTGCCTTCTCCTTGCTACATGAGGGGGGCGTCGCAGTCCGTACATTGTTGCGCCGGTCACATCCCGGATGACAGACTATTTCGGATTTCTGTTCGAGGAAGCCGTCCAGCACGGTGCGGCGCCCTCTTGAAGGAAAGCGATGATATTCGTACCTATGAGAGACCCCCGGCCACAGAGTGATATCCCATGTCTGGGACGCGTGAGAGGCCTGTGGCGCATATGCGGGTTACACTCAGCTTATATACCTAGGGTAGGTACACAAGCAAGCATTAAAGGACTATTCATGCCATGCGATCGAATAGCAGATTCCGTGATATACCAAACGGCCAAGCTGCGCGTAGTTGTGATAGGAAGTGGTTTGATACGATGCGATGGGCTTCTGTACCGAGTCGTTTACGGCGCATGCGGTTGCCACTTGAAGCTGCATTATGGTTTATGGGGCCATACTTTCTTTTCTATATTTGTAATATATACCTATCAGCTGTGTGTAATGCTAGGGCCATATTTCTGAACGGAGTCCGTAAATCCGTGTCCTCTACCCCTATTTCATGAACTATGAAAGCCACGGCAGAGGAATCAACGACCAGGCCATTAAGGCCACGCCCGCTACATCCATCCCCTCAGACTTCCTCCTAAGCAGTGGCTCGTCCGCCACTCCCCGCACACCGCTCACCCCTGAGAGGTGTTCCTTTTTGGTTAGGGTGGTTTCCTTCGGCTTTTCCGTTCAGGAAACCCGCCACTTAAAAACAAACGGAAAGAATCAAACCCTGTGGTATGCGGAGGCCACTCACAGCCCCGAGCCGGGGGACGTGTAGTGTATATTCCCCGGTCGTTCCTGCCTAGCACAGCAGAATGCTCATCGTGCCTTACCTCTGCCGGCGCATTCACACTCGCATTCATGTGGGATGGAAGCCGAGATGTTGGTTGCTATCGCGATGTGGTTTGATGCTAGCATGGGACCGCCACTTTGTCATCAGAGGTCCATTCGTGACTCTCTTCGAAGTCTTACCCCTTTCACGGTCGTCAGCTGCCCTCGTTGAGCGGGCGCGAGGGCGGTACTCTTCCGAACTTCCAGCCGTTGGCCCCCGACTACCTACTCGTGCTTTACGTAGTCGTTTCAGGAAGCGCCTAAAATCCGATTTCTGGGTTTGGAAACATGGGAAAAGGCGATGTGCAGCTGCCAGGGCACGACGTGCGCGTATCCGGTGGCTCGATCAGCCGGGCTGATATCGTATCCGCGGAGTAGGGGCAAGCCAGCAGCAGCAGCATCCGCATAACACGGAAGAAACGACGAGCCAGGGTACATCGCTGCAAGACGACGACTATGGATATGTTTGGCTCGTTATAAGTTCATCGGAAAACCAATTCGAGTCTGGACGCTTTTCATTGCCTGTTCTATTGAAGGTTCCTCGCGAATATCACGCGATGTAGGCTACATAGGATGACACGCTCCGTCGAAGAGTGACCTCTCACCCTTCCGGTAAAGAAGTAGCAACGAGTCTAAAAGTCTAATCTAATGAACCACGCTTAGTATGCTGAGCCTTTTAGACCGGAACAAGCGCTCGAGGTTGATATAGAACCGTCTGAGACGAAGCCGTAAGCAGGCGACTGGCCCACTTTGTTTTAGTGACAGTAAGATGCGGAGGTGTTCGTACCCTCGTCTCTGATGAGGTTGCCGTCCTATTTGGACTTTTGAGTATGGGTCAGGATTCTAAAGCTCCTCCCGCGAGATGGTATAGTGCGATCCTGAGCTGAACCCCGGGGTTTCAACGGCCGCGGGTTGCCGTCTGGTAGAGTAAGCAATTATTGCTCCTCCGGTACGACGACACCCCACTCGTGTTGCGCCCGTCCGTACATGATGTCCCCGATCCAAGTTTTCACCTGGAGGGTGATGGAACCGCCGTCGCCCGACTTGCCCATCGGGATCTGGATGTCACGTCCACGGTGGTGGATCAGCGACACAGGGCAGATGAAGAACTGCAAAGGAATGTCAGCCACGATGAGGTCTCAGAATTACTAGATATAAGTTGGAAAAGCCTTCCTCTTTGCATACGGACGAGGCTGGGAATGGAACTGATCGACGGGCGAACTTACCGCAGTACCAGCTGCGAATGCTTCGACTACTCTACCTTCAGAGTCCGCCTCCATCACCTCCTTGATGGTGTATTTCCTCTCGACGACATCGACTTCGCCGGCCAAGCGTTCGCGGAGCAGCTGCAGCACACTCCGTCTCGTGACACCGTCCAGGATCAATCTGTCGTCGAGAGGGGCGGTGACCAGCTGGGTTTTGCCTTCCTTCGTCTTCCACACCATGAAGAAGTTGCTCGCTCCTGCTTCCGTGCACTCGCCGTCAGGGCCGTACAGCCACAAGATCTGGCTGAATCCCCTGGCGCGGGCCTCGACGGTCGCCAGCAGAGAAGGGCCATAGTTGGCGCCGACCTTGGCGTAGCCGAAGCCTCCCACCCAAGCACGCACCATGTCATTCGGAGAGGTGTGGAGCTTCATGCCGCCGGGAGGCGAGTCCATTATGGGCATGAAGGTGACAATTATGTAGAGAAGCGCCTCAGAAGGCGCTTGGACGCCAAGCTGGGACTGGGTGCCAATCATAGTCGGGCGCAGATAGAGGAAGCTACCTGGCCGATCCCTGGGCAGCCATTTAGGCCCGTCCACGGACATCAACGCTATCATGAGCTTCTCCAGTTCTTCCGCGGGGAACGACGGCAGGCTAATGCGTACGGAGGACATCACCATGCGCCGGGCGTTGCAGTCCGGCCTGAAGAGGCGCAGCTTGCCGTCAAAACCACGGTAAGCCTTAAGGCCCTCGAAACACTCGGTGGCGTAATGTAAGACGGAGGCGGTGGGCATCAGAGAAAGCGGGCCATAGGGTCTGAGCTCTGGAGCACTCCAGCCGGACTTGGCAGTCCATTTTACCGTGATCATGTGGTCTGTAGAGACTGTTGCGTCGTCGATACTGTGGACTCCGGGGGGTGGTACATTGCGGGGCTCTTTCGTGAATGTGTATGTGAGTTTGGAAGCGTCCAGTTCTTTCACGTTGCGCTGCGCGACGCCGTTGGCGGCGTTGTTCGAGGCGCCATTGGGAGCATCGTTCTCGGCCAACCGGTGTTCCACGGCGGCGGCGGTCAAGTTCAAATCCTGTTCGCCGGAATGGCTGGTTTCCGGGACCGCTACGGGCGTCATTCTCTAAGTGCGTCTAAACGGCGTTCAAGCGATAAAAGTCTGTTATGATATGCCAAAGACGAAACAAGATAGTTGCCCGCTACCGACCAAGAGTTAGGAAGAGGATATATTGTTGAGCCGTCAGAGAAAGAGCTGTATGATATGAGATGACGAAACAGGAGGAAAGAAGATATAAATTTTAGACGATTTACCGGCCGTGGAGACAATGCCACCGACTCATTGGCCAATCACTGTCTCGAAGTGCGAGAAGAATGTCAAGCGGAGGGCGTTTCCAGGCTATTCGATAGGCCGGTCTCCACGAGGATGAGCAACAGGGATTACCTATGTATCAACCCGGTACAGCATAGTCATATCTCGTTTCTTGAAAGATATGCTAAATGCAGAAGGAATCTGCATCCACCCGGGTTGTCTGGTCAAAGGGGATTCCGGCGGCTTCTTTCGCCGTCCGGGTACCCATGGAATATTTGGCGGCGGCTAGTTACAGGATGTCTGTAGCAGTAGGTCTGGTGATTCATACATGCACCAGGACCCGTCGTGGGAATACTTCCTGGCTAGGCAGCTTCGGTTGCACGCGGCGACTCCAAGTCATGTGGTGTGGATATGGTGGTTTAAAAATCATCGGTAAGTATCTAGCGGAGGGCGCTGCTTAGATGGGACCCAGTGTCCGACCCGGAAAACGGTGCTCGGTTCCAACTTTGCTTTATCGGCCGTGTCAGAGCCGTTTGGGGGGTCTGGTTCCGAAGAAACGAGCTGGTAGGTGACTCTTCGTCCCTTGCATTCTCAGCGTCGCCATGGTCCGTGGAAGGCGGTGAAAGTGAAGAGTAATGAAAACTTATGCAGTCCGACATCGCAAGGGCAAGGGCGCACTTATAGACGACCCTCTCCTGCCAGTCGCGCATCGTTCCGCAATTTGCGGTGTTCGTTGGGAAGAGGCTGAATTGACGAGGCGGAACCCCCGTTATCCTGCGGAATTGATGAATTTGGCGAAATGCACGTTAGGCCGTGAGTTGCCGCAGCTAGGCGACCTTTACCTTGCCCCACAAAGTCTCCTGCTGTACAAGGCGCTTGGCTGCCAATTGAGGGGAACGTTTAGCTCCTTATGTCATCCTTAATATTGTCCTCTAATCACACTTCAAAATATGTTCGATACGGTATGGACATCTACTCCATCTAAACCGAATGCGCATCTAATGCCAATAAGCCATAATCCACCGTTGCTTTCCCGTGGTCGCTACGCCAGGTGTCTGTTGTAACAGCCGGGCAGACGCGGCCACGATCTCGAAAGGATAGCACTGTACAGGGATTAGGTATACTTGAGGCACAAAAGTTATACGCAATCACATTGGTTGGTTATGATTGTCTTTTGACTTGGAGACTAGTAGGGAACCCGCTTACTTCCAGCATGCGGTCTCCCTTTTACAATAAGTAGAATGCTATCAGTTCTCCATGTAATGATATATAGGTTCATGTTGTTCTCAAGACTTGTGCTTATAATTCATGCCATACTTCTCTGGTTCTGCAACTATAGAGAGTATAAAGAAGTATCTATCTTCGTCCGCCTTTTACTTAAGACACGACACCTTGGTAGATGACTACCAGACCATCGAAACAGTATACTTGATACCATGAATACGTACTGTATGCCGATGGGGAGAATACCGAGTCAGGTTGCTTCGTGGTGACAACGTATTATTTCATACTTAGGACCTATGCCCGTTCCGAATGGAAATTACGTCCCTTTCGTTTTGTCACAGTTAGGCTGATCGCGAGAGAAGGTTGCATAAGGTGTGGGAAGTGCAAATTGTCATGGATAATCTAGGCTCTGGAGAGCAGTGGCTAGGAAGCTCTATATATAGTGCGGGAGCCCCGGAACAACGTTGTTACGGGGTCTCTATAGCTCCTAGGGGCTTTGATGACTAAGCAAGTGACCCCTATTCTGCGACACGTTTCTTATATATGGTATATTTCAACGTTACCAAGACTAGCTTTAACGTGGCTAACAGGAATGTCGCATAAGATATTCCATAAAGATATACGATTCAACACAGCCAAAGGTCCATCGCTCATTGGACGCTGAGGAATGTCTTAAAGATTCGGAACAGGAAAGAAACCATAGTACGTGGTCTATTCTGTGAAGATATCCTAACTTTCAGGAGATCAGGTGGACCCTATTTTTAGGACCATAGCTACTCGTAAGCGAGGGTCCTCTTTGTATATATATATATATATATATGTATAGGGGGCTTCGCCTCGAATAGCCACGAAGAGTCAGGGATCAAATGGTTATCTGTTCACTATCTACACGGATCACCTTCTAGGCTGCTTCTTCCATCTTTCACTTTGTATTTAATCATTCCTGACAGTAACGTTATTGCCACATACTTAGAAACAGACTACCAGAGGCATTCATGCACTTACTAGCTTCCATAAGTCAAGGTATTACACCTATCATTCAAAACAAGTACAAGGAAGTTGGATCTAGTTCGCCCCAATGATATACCTAGTGAGGCTGTTGAGCATCAAGACGTGAGACTTCCCGAGATAATGATGAGCCTACCCGGGACGATTTGGTATGCAGATATTGCAAGGTAGACTCATAACACATATATGATATACACTTGCTATAATGCAGCACGAATATAAGTGTATATTGGAATAAGGATAATCAGGCTTGATCATCTAAAATCTGTGGGCTAAGGAACAGGTTGTTAAACCCCTATATAGCCCTATGCAGCTATATAACCCAATTCAGCCGAATCGTTTGATTTCCCACAGAGGCTAACCGCCGTTGGAACTATGCCCCTTCAGATCTTCCCGTGGAATTAAGTCGTGACGAAATTTCTGACAATTCGCCAGTAGCTGATCCTGGACGCCCCAAGTTAGGATAATCGTTACCAGCATAATTGAAATGTTCTTACTAGGTCGAAGTCCTTTGAGGATTTGATGTTGTAGACGTTCCGGCGCATCTATTTGATTGGTGAGCTTATAATGCTGAGACTTCAGGTTTCTTGCCATTACCTCTATTTTGAAATTCTCTCCGACCATCTGTGTCATCTCCATCGAAAGCCTCTTTGGAGAGACGCATTTTGAATTGAGCGTTCGCTCGACTGGAACCATTGGACCGGGAATTATTCGTCAGCGCCCTAGCGGTTTATAAAGTAGATCAATGGTTGTATGCTAGCCTTGTTGTAGAGTTAGCGCTCACCAGAAGAATCGACTGGGGATTAATCGGTAGATAAATGCTGCAGCTTCGTAGAGCCTTACTTCAGTTGGACTTGGCTGCATGCTGCAGCATGCTTCCTACAGACATCAGCTCACGCCCCGCGGCTATGCACCTGATTGGTATGGCAGTCAGGTCAGTCAAACGGTGACTTTAGGAAATTACACATACAGGATTCTTTTTCTTTCGGCTGGGGAGTACCATGCTGCCCATTATTATTGGTTTTCTCGTGTTCGGTGACACCGCTTTCTCGGTGTGGAAACGTGCAATCTGGCCCAAGGCCGATTGAGATGGGTTCTTTGGGCTATCTCAATCCAACAAATTGTCCTACCTTGGTCAGCTAGATGAATTAAGTACCAAACATTGCCTTGCAACCTTCATTAATCGGTCAGCATTGGAATGGCGTTTTGGTTCGTCTACACGGGACGACATCCAAGGCGTATTAGTGGAGAGCTAGTTGTGTCATTTTGGCTCTATACTTCCCCTGAGGCCCCAATCGCGATTTCACTTTAAGATCATGCCCTACATCATGTGGGTAAAGGGGATTTACCCGTTAGTCGTCATGAGACGTCGAAACATTTAATTAGGCATAAAATTGCGAAGGCCTATAGCTACAGCCAACGGGGGTTAATACGTACCTGTACTGTATCCTAGTACTGGTTTTGGATAAAGTGAATAGAAAAGTAAAAGTAGCGGATAACAATGAGTGGAAGTAGAGAGTACATGTAATGATAGATTAAAAGCTCTACCGGATGGCCAATCTTGTATACAATACGTAATGACTGTTCCCTGAAGCCCATGTCTAGTGGTGCTACTGTTATGCAGTAATACACTGTCTGTCCCTTTACTATTGGTGGAGTGGGAACTCGTTGAATGGCTGAGACAGCTTCGCCACGCCGAAATGTGCACAATTGAAAAGCCCCAGAGTCAGATATGGCGCAGCAATACGGATATGTGGAAAAACTAGAAGGAGAGAGCCTTGCGGCTGACCGAGCTCCCCGCAGGCCATTCGATATAATTCGTCTTTATTCCAACAACGTGCCACTACGAGGAAGGGGAGGGGCTGGATATGAGTAGGGCGGCCAGAAGATTCGCTCCACCAGTTCCATGTTGATGGCATCTTCGCCAGCCCCAATGTGCGATGGATTACAGAACGCCTTCTCCAGGTTGTATGACTCGGCCCCTATCTAGTCTACAGCAGGATACTGAGGGAGTAACCAATTGACTTTCCTACTTGTCAATATTCCTTTCCCTTCGATAACAAAGGACTCTGACAAGGTATCTTAGACATCTGAAGAACCACAGGCTCCTGATAGTCTCGACGTTGCATCATGGCGTCAAAAAAACGAACTTACCATTGGCGATGCCGGTCGACACAATGAGAAGCCCGGGAGCTCAATTTCAAAAAGTAGCGTCATTAACGACGGTGGAGATTCGAGACAGCTTGCAGAGACCTCGAATATCTCGCCGTCGGAGCCCAGGCTGGACAATCACGCTTTCAGCGATGGCCTCGACTTGTCTCATATTGGCGGCGGGCGCGACCTCCCCGGCCCACAAAGTGACCGTGACTTTGCCTTCAATTGTCCCAAATCACACCCCTTGGAACACGAGTCTTCGAAGGAACGGCCTGGCGAGCTCGAAAATGTGCTTAGAGCAGCTCGAATTGCCCCTCGCCCTCATAGCGAAGGTTTTATACCTTTCGATGAACTTGATTGTATAATAACACCCGAAAGAGTGAAAGAAGAGCTACGAAAGCTGCCTGGAATTCCCGAAGGGGAACTGGACAAATATACCGCCGAGGTCTGGGGAGCTCCAACGAAGAGGTCCAAAGTTCGACGTGTCATGACCCGGCGGAAGATATTTGGGATCCTTGCACTGCTGGGTAAACCCGCTACAATCCTAGACTTCGTTAATTCGGGATTTCATGACAACATCCTACCTCTCGAACTGATTGACTCCGAACCTGGAAAACCTCGGTTGGCAATGAAAACCGAGAATGGCGAGAAGACGCACCTTACCTTCTGCCTGGGCTGGGACACTTGTTACCATGACGCTTTCTTCAAATATCAGTGGTGGTTCAAAGCCCCGTGGTTCCAATTTCGCACTGAGCCTCAACACAAGCTGAAACATTATAACCTGGAGGACAACGTCGTGCTTCCAGAGATCAACACAAAACGATCACAGGATTCAGCGCGCCAAGGTGGTTTCGGGGACGTATACAAGGTCGAATTTCATCCGTCGCACCACAACATGTCTAACCAGTCGGTCGGTCTTGCCAAGCGATATATACCCTCGGTGCATCGTTCGCTGCTAACTTCAAACAGAGCCGCCATCATAAGAACCCACTTTTTGCCGTGAAGAAGCTGAAGCAGAACGATGAGAAAGCCTTCAAAGAGGAGGTCAAAACATTGCAACGCCTCGGCTCGAAACCAGAGCAGCCGCACCTGGTGAGACTATTAGCTACTTATCATTACAGGAATGAGTACTATCTCGTTTTTCCATGGGCGGACGGGGGCAATCTCCGTGACCTCTGGGAGCAGTTCCCACATACGAACAACCCCGCTAGGGGTCCGCCGCTAGCTCTCTGGGTAATTGGGCAGATTACAGGCCTCGTCGAAGGACTGCGAGAAATACATACCTGCGAGTTGGACGATCCGTCCAGACGGGACAAGAACTTCGACAGCACAGACGCCAAGAAGAAACATGGCGCTCATGGAGACCTCAAGCCCGAGAACATTCTATGGTTCAAAGGCCGTTCTGAGGACATACCGGGGTTTCCCATGGGGTGCTTGAAAATAACCGATTTTGGCTTGACAAGTTTTCATGAGTCCGAGACTCTGAAGATGTTCGAGCCCAAAGGGATTTCGCAGACCTATTGCGACCCTGAATTCGAAGTCAATGGTGTTGTCTCAGGGAAGTACGATATGTGGACATTAGGGTGCGTCCTTACTGAATTTGTCACCTGGTACATTCTTGGTCTGAAAGGCGTTTCGAATTTCGAAGCAAGTCGGGTGCAAGCCACGCCGATACCGCGCTACGATGGAGATAACTTCTTCAGCATGCGCAATGGCTCGGCCAGGTTGAAAAGATCCGTCAAAGAGGTATGCTATCTCGTATTTCCGATATGGATTCGTGCCATGTTTTAGGGGCTAATGCTGAATATGGGCTTCTAGCATTTCGAAGCGTTGCGCTGGTTGGCATATTGCGGATTAATGCTTGACCTCATTGATTTCATCGAGGACCATCTGCTCCGGATGGAACCGGAGAAGCGCTGTGACATAAAGGAGGCAGCTAGCAAGCTCACGCAGATGCGCCAGAAGTGTGAAGACGACAACGATTACTGCACCGAGCTTCCAGAACAGATTCCTCCCCGACGGGCAACAAACCTTTCGGAGCTGTCGGAACTTTCTCCCCGCCGGGGTACAAGGACTCCTGGATTCAGAAGTCCCACGAACTCGAGAGTGTTCCCGGAGCCGACACCAAGGGTTATTACTGTGGCCGAGGGTAGCCCAATGGCTTGCAACGCCGATGAAGGATCGCATGCTTTTAAGGGAAAGGAACCCGAAATGCCATCGATTGAGGGGGGAAATACACCGGTTTCTCCACCAAACCCTGCTTGTCCCTCGCCCCTAAATGAACTGGACGAGGAGCATCCTCAATTTTTGACTCAGGACAGCCCACTTACGCAACCAGTGCTAGTTGGTAACGCAAAAGCTAGCATTGCAGAGGCGGGACTTTTAACCGCACCTCAGAATCCTCATGGTATTCCCACATCATCCGAAGATCAAAGTCGGCGAGATAGTTATGTTGCCCCTTCAACCCAGGCTACTCATCCCCCACTATCAAGAGGATCGCAGGAGAGTCTTGTGCATCAGAGGATAGAAAAGGCTGGTGGCAGAGAGTCGGACGCGGGTTGTATCAGGGGTTTAAGCTCGCTGGTCCCCCAGTGGCTAACAAATACGCTGCACAGATTGAGGCGTTAGGTCACCATTACCCTTTCTTTTGTTTTCACTACCAGAGAAACTGGTGAAGTACAGAGTAAAAGGCAGCAGAAGCAGCCCAGGCAATTCGCAGTATGGTAGTAAATAGATGACCATTGATGTCTATCTCTTCCTAGTTATTCGAGGGCTAAGCATGTGGGAAAATATATATCCATATAATCAACGCTTGAACTAATACAGTTCGAGCGCCTAATCTTTCGCCATAATCCAATAAAATCCCCCTTTATATTCACACCAGAGAACCCCGTTGGTGGGCCGCTGGGTCCCAGAAAGGGGGTCCCGCCTTAGCGCCTGATGTTTGCTTTTTCCACTCATAGGGAGATAACGCCAGGAGTTTAGGGGGATATTAGGAGTTCTGGGGGAAATTGACGAAAGATAATGTAGATACAGACTCCCTTTGGGTTCCGAATAACCCACCGGCGAGAGCTTTTCGTGTGTATATAGGGGGCTTTCCCCTTGCATAGCTAGAAGATGTCAGAGAAACTGGTGGCACCGGAGTGCAAGACAGGAAACTAGCTGTTAGGTAGCAGTAGAGATGACCATTGACGCCTGTCCTTCCTAAATATCTGGGGGGAAGCCCCTTATATATAGCCGTAAGACCCCTGTCCGGAAGGCTCCACCATATCCCGACATTAGCACCTGACAGAAGAAGAGTAGGCATTAATAGTTATCTATTTACTACTTATATTACGAGCTCCCCTGTATTTTTCTTGTCCTCCCTTTGACTCTGTACTTTACTATTTCCCCTAGCTCACATCCTTGAGATCCTACTTAAGTGACTATTGCTAAGCTTTTTACTGTCAAGGCCGACCGAAGGCAATATATGAAGTCCGGTAAGGGTTCTATATATAGGGCTGGGTGTCCCCATTTCTCCCGATAAAGAAAAGAGGGTTATGTTTCAGACTGTTGTCAATATATGGGTTGCCTTGTCGCTCTGACCTCCAACAACAACTGACACTTCTGAAGCTGAGAGCGGAAAGAGTACCTAGCGTCCATGTTCAAACTCAACGCTTTATTCGTCACTTTAGGATAATAAGCACCAAACTCTTCAAGTCGTTATCGATATCCAAGCAACCTTCATCCCACTATAACTGCTTGCGTGTTTCAATGGTGAAGCACACTGCGTTGGGTTGAAAGGTAATGAATGTTCCACATTCCCGTGCCCTCGTTCCTCGTTATTTAAGTGCCAAAGTCGAAGTCTCGGCTTTTCTTTCACTTTTAGTATCCTAGCCCCAACGGCATGGTAGGGAATTCCTACTATCCACTAGGAAAGGTAGAGACAACTATATATTCATGAGTCTTAGGCCCACTGCATCCTATCTATATCTATTTTGACCGCTTGGTGTATCCAGCGTCTTATATCCATTAAACAGCATGATGAGTCTAGAACCGCAAACGTCTTGAGTCGATGCTCTGGTCATGCGCATATGTCAGACTTTGTCAAAAAAATCGGGCGTTCCGAGCTACACCTCGCAATCCGCTTCAGAAATTTTACGAAGACGTCGGGTGTGTCGGTATATGTTGCAATAGTACCAAAGTCCTAGGGTGAGTAGGGTAAAGGAGACAGTGACTACGACGTATATCCAGAAGTAGCTCGAGACCACAGGCTTACCCTCACCGCCAAACCAGTCAAAGAACGTCATAGAGAACATGCCCTAACCAAACTGGTTAGAACAAGACCGCGTAATATGGGGTTGAACTTACTGCGAAGAAAGTACCAGGGAGAAAGACCATTGTGACAAGCGCAATGGACCTCATATGCTTGGAATCTCGGCTAGTCGCCCTTGCAATCTCCATACCCGTTTCTCCTTGGGCCTGTTACTGTTAGGCTGGACTATCAGGTCGGCGGCAGGAACTCCTACCCATTGCGTTGCCATGGCCATGCCATCAATTCTCATTGTGCAGTCTCTTATTTTGTCCTGGTATTCTTCGATTATCTCGAGGTTTCGAGACTTGATCTTGCGTCCAGCCTCCTGCATCTGTTCCTGATAGCTTTGACATTCCGACGAAGAACCAAATGGCTGTTCCATATCGTGACAACAGGGACAACAGGGACAACAGTGACAACAATGGCCACAGTGGCAAAAGTGGAGTCTTGGTGTCCTCTCAAATTCCTCCTTCAGATAACCTGAAAATCGATTGCTGTCCGGGACATCTTTCCAAGCATCAGATACGTCGTTCATGCTTTCCCAGAATTCTTGAGTGGAATAGTGAAGTTCGTCAATCGAAGCTCCGATCTTGGTCATTTGCGTGGTCCAACTGACAAGGCAGTTTCTGAGGTATGTTGTGTCTAGCCATGCAGTCCGTTTCTCCGTGTTCCTCTTTTCGACCTCAGAACGGATTATAACTTGCTCTGAATCGGAGCCAGCATCTAGTTCGAAGATCCTGGCTTCAATGGCATCTATCGTCCTGTCTACTATATGTATGTGCCTAATTCTCTCGAGTTCTGAGAGGATTCCAGGCATGATTAATGGATGTATAGCCTCTTTAACTGACATCGAGAGACGCCTTATAATGCCTTCTTCTGTCGAAAGGTGACACCCAAACACAGTTGCAAATGTCAGGCCGCAATGCGGGAAATATGTCGATGTGAGAGCAAGATCCATCTCCCAGGCGTTGGAAGTTCGATAGTTATACACTGGGAGGTATTAGCAGTGCCTAGTTCCAATATACGTTGATTCTTCTCACCATGCGCGTCATACAATGCTTTACCCTGTTCTCCCATTTTGACCCTATCATAGGAGAAGACGGGAATATCGGCGCGACTGATTACTCTCGCTATCGACTTGTGCATGAAGAATTTCGATGCAACTTTCTCAAAGGTCTCGCGCGAAAACGGAAGCGTTCTAAGTTGCCTCCGCCCCCCAGTTTGTGCAGGCATCCTCGACTCAGTGTCGGCTGGCTTTTCACCTAACGAGGCGAGCTCCAGGGTTCTCAGCGTAGTCGGCCGCTTAGGCATTTCAACATCGATTTCCTGGAGCCAGTCACCAGAAAGTACCTTCTTGACGCCCCCAATTTGGGGCTCACCGGGCCGCTTTGCTAGACTTCGTTCAACATTAGGGGAAGCTTCAGGCGATCAAAAGTGCTCTTCTTTGCATACATTAATATCAAGCCGGGCGCAGACCCATACGGTGAAGGTCGTTCCTTGCGGAGAGCATCAGCAAACGACGGTAAGCATTCTTTAGCAGATCGAGAGACACATACAGTTTGAAGCCACTCTTTCCATTCATCGTCACTCTGCAACGACCATATCTCAGGGCTGTGGGCCATGTCAGCATCGGGAGGAGCGGTCTCTGACTTCGAAGACTTATCTCAGCACCTCTCATAATCCGCACCACTGTACATCCTCGCGGTGCATATTGGAATACATTTCTCAGATCGCTAGCAGTCAATCCCGTGTTATCTTGAGCCCAGTCCATTGTGTGAGGTTAGGAGCCGCTTCTCGCAATGGAAATTCTATGGAAAACAATGCAAACTGAAGGGGCGCTCATACGTTCATAGATATCACATGCGGGGCGGCTGGGAGGCTGGGGGTGAGAACACCGCCCCTTAGGGCCTGCGGCTAGCGACCGACTACAGTAGCCGTCAACCCACCTACCCGTATAAATAATCACCTGATGCTCACTTCTTGAAATTCGCTCTGCGGCGGGTTGGCACCTCACTCTAGCCACAGCTATCCCTTATTTTACACTGGGGCTAAGGCGGTATAACACCCTAACATCACGCCCAAAATATTTGTAACTAAAGAAATGGATTTATCTTTGTTTACCTGCTTAAGGATTAACTACTGAATTAAACGCTAATATTAAATGTGCATATGTATATAATAAATTAAAACCTAATATTAAAAAATGCTTAGCGGCAATTTCTGAGTTTTATTATTATTAAAAATGTAATTTACGTTTTTACGTATATATAAATTGGAATTATAAACATAAAAAAGTGATATCGAAGTCGTTTGTAAGCAATCCCACCATAAGGGTTTTTATTAGGGCTAATAACGAGACATATTGGCCTCGGGCTTAGATAGGTCCCATCGGCTGTGCACTCACTGCGTCTCCTGTCTGATCACGGAAATGGAAGGTCGGTCATATGAGTTTGCCACGTAGGTCATAAGGTACCTAATATCGATATCTACTGGTTATAGGCACGATCGGTTACTCACAGCATCCCCGATCAGCATTTGTTTTGAGCTACGCATGCGACCATTTCTTTGAACAACATGATGGCCTATTAATAATAGGTCGCTGGCGTGGGGCAAACTTAGAGGGGCTACTCTCCCTGGAGCGCTGCCATGCAGTGTAGCAGCAGTTTATACGCCCGACGAGCGGTTAGGCTTTTTTTCCCGCTCTGATAAGGTACTAAGGCATACTGTGCGATTCCATTCCGGCCATTAATACGACATGGAAGAAGAAAGGGTCTCATGTACTATGCAGTAAACCGAACTGGCGTGCTGCCCCAACTCCAACCCCTTGAAAGTTTTCCACCCTAATTCCATTTTCATCTGGTGCACCTATGACTTAGCGGTATTTCCAACGAGAAGAAATGGCGGTCGTGTTCGTGAGAGCGAGATACTCAGAGGAAACAGCTCTGATAACCTTTTTATTGAGCTTGTTCGGCGTCGGCGCATTTGAAGTGATAGTCAGTGCGAATCAGAACACTGATGTAAAGCCGAACTACTAACATCTGGGCTAGTGGAAGCGCGGTCGCTGGCAATGCACTATCCCTCGTCCCCTCAAACCAGTACGGCTACTTGGGTCACCAACACTTTCCCTCGGTTACTAACCAACAAAAGCTTGAGAGCGTGCGATTGAAGGAGGCGGTATCGGTCGAGCACTACGAGCAGGTCTAGCCATCCTCATCTACATCCCGCCAGCTTGATGCTACGCCTTCGTTCAGATTGGAGCGATATGGGTAGGTGTCTTGTTATCGGGTAAGAGTGATAGGCACGTCTCTAAACCGCTTAGAAATACTGCCTGGACTAAAGGAATCTCACCCAACACACCTGCGAAAGGATTCTCCTATCGTCGCGTGCAGACCACAACCTAAATCACATTTTGCCTTGTTCCACGCCCGTGCTCAACTCCCCAAATCCAGGCGTGCAAGTTCAACAGCAGACAGCGATTTTGATACCGCACCCGAATGAGCCGATAGATTTGGCTTCTTATCCTCGATAGTCAGCTGAGCCTTCTCGTTCAGCAAAGCCTCGACTGGGCGCAGAGGTTTCGAATCTCTCGGGTGCTTGGCGCGTACTACACAATACCTTTCGCCTTCTTTATTACACCTGTCGTAGAATCCAGCAAATTTGGGTTCTAGTTTGTCCGCATAAGTCCGTTTGTTCTCTTTGCCTAAGACGACAATCATCTCGCGCTCGATGATGTCAATCACATCATCTACGAACTCTGAGCACCACTGACTCTGGCGTATTTTGTTGTACCACTGTGGAAACTATCAGGGCGAACACGTTCAATGGTAATGGCATAATAAAGTACTCACATCTCTCACTGCTCCTTTCACTTGGATAGCGTGCCCGGCAGTGCTCCCCCCTTTCTCAGCGTGGACATTCATGATATCATAGTAAATGTTCGTTCTGGCACCGGTAAGGTATTCCACGGTCGTCCTTTTCTCCGAAAATTCATTTCTCCATTCAGCCCCACCTATCAGCCAGGTGATCATGTCGAGGAATAGGCACCCTGCGGTCCAGATATCGAAAGCCCTGGAGATCGTACCCCCTTTGACGTCGCATTCCGGGGGTCTATACAAGGGGGTCCGTGGTATCCCCTGATTTGGTACATTTGAGCGGCTCACGTCTCTATGACAAGCAGTGAAACCCATGTCAGATATCACGAATATGCCTCTAGGGTCGTCTGCACACTGGTACCAGAGAATGTTGTCGGGCTTTATGTCACCATGGCGACCATACTGATTCTGAAGGTGCTTTGGGTTGTGGATGGTATGAATCCCTCCCATAAGACCATGCAGCTGCCTGGCGAACCACTGCACGGACATGATGTCTTTGCCCGGGGTCTGAGTGTCCATATAACAGTCTAGGCTGTATTTCGCGTAAGGGAAAAGGAAGTTATACTGCTCCCCCTTTTCGAATGAAGTCAGGAGAGTCACCAAGTGGGGATGTGTTGTGCCGTTGAAGTTCTTCAGCTGTTTGATTTCATTCTTGTATGCTTCCAACTGCTGTATTTTGCTCCCGTCGCTGGGCTTTGGCATCAGAAGGGTCTTCAGCGCGAAACAATCGCGTTTTAGCTCGAGCTCCTGAGAACAATGGCATTTTAACTTGAGCCGCTGAAACCGACCCATTAAATTAGTCGGCATATGTAAATAATGATTGAAGGCTATTACCTTCTCAAGTAGTTCACCGAAACCGTGACAGCTTCTGTTAATGGCGCATTTGTAGACGTTGCCATAGCCGCCGAATCGTGTGCTCGATTGCGCTTCTTCCGAGCGGGAGATTTCTTTTCTGGAAGACCAAGGGAGGATCGTCTGCTCAGAGAATGAATGGTGCTCGACTATCATACTTGATCCATCTGCCGCTAGATGAGGGCTACCAGGCTTGAGATAAGGCGCCATTAACCACCACTGATAGTTCCTGAAATTCTCTCTGTGAAGAGTTTCCCATCTATCGAAATATTCGATCGGCTGAAGATTAGGATACTTGCCTCGACACAGTCTCGAGTATATATCATTCTCGTCGTGGGCCAGTGGCAATTCCGAGTCCTTGATCTCGTTTTCTATCAAATTGCCAATCTCATGGCCCTTTGCCAGAAGAAGTAGCAACGCGAATATAGTATAATATCCGGTCTCTGATATGCACCACCATATGTGGTCGACGTTAGTTTCTTGCAGCATAAGCCTGCTGGATTTGTAACGTTCCAGCTCCGTCGTTACCGCTTCTTTGGTGAAAATCTCCTCTATCATCCACTTTTGCAAGAACCATATGCCTTTGCAGGCATGCTTGATCAGTTTTCGTCTTAGGGCATCCTCTAGCTTGACAGGAGACGCTACCCTTTCGGGCATGGGACTTGGTGAACTGAGGTCAGGAGAGTGAAACTCATACTCCAACATTCGCAGGGGCCTTCCTTCGATGTGTAACTCCGGGAGCAGAAGCTCTGGCGTCTGAGAATTTAGCGCCATGGAGATATAAAGTGTTGTGGTATGGCTAGGAAGGATATAAAAAGGCAATCCTGTGCGGAGAATCGTCGAAATGGCTACTGGCGCCCAGGGTTTAAACCAGAGGAAATAAATACTAAGGTCTAGACCATCAACTCAAGGGGTTAGAGCATGAGGCTCTGCACTTCTGCCTAGTCTTCCTTTTTTGAACCAGGCTTCAAATATTGCTACGGTTAGGAGGGGGAGCAGCGGTGGCTGTAAACGGGAAAGCTAAGGCAGTCTTCCGCAGCCTGCAGATGCCCACACCATTCAGCTTTGGAGAAAAGCCGGACGGTGGACCTATAGGTAGGAAACTGCACTTTCGGTGACTCCAGAGTACCGAGCTAGGGGGCTTCCACCGTGACATGTTGCCAGCAGTTACACAGTTTCTCGACTTCTTGAGCCTTCTATCTAAGGAAGACGTCTAATAGGGCTGGGGTAAGGTGAATAGCTTGATGGGGCTGCCTATAGCACTACAATTCGGAAGACTGCCTTGCCATGATACCCTTGAGAAGAAATCTGCACTTTCGGTGAGTTCAAATTACCGACCTATCAGATGCCAATGTGGCTGCTGCTGAACAGTCGTACAATTGCCCGACTTATGTATCCTTCTATCTAGGGCGAATGCTTGGCGGTAGTAGCGAAATGCTACAATATTAACCTTATAAAGAATATCCCTATCATATCAAATCCAGATCGCTGACCAACCAATTACCGTTATCGTCTCTCACGGCACATCTAGTAATTGCCGTATTACAATCGCCGGCGAGTGGGCTCGGGTATTGGCAAAAAGGTCCTCGGTTGTCTGTGGTTGCGGACTACCAATGTCTTTCCGAATCACAAAGGTTTGGGAGTATTTCCGCGGAAACAGACCTTATCCTTCATCGCGGTCTTTTTCAAGCGGACCAGCTTGGCAACAACTCTACGACCAATAGCTAACTGCTGCCCCCGCCATTCCCGAATGCGCCGAATACGTGCCGATTCGTAATATGATCATCTTAAGTTCCTTGGGCGGCATGTCCCTCACGGAGCCTCTAGAACGTACATCGGAAGCTCGAAGCCCAAGGCGGAACACAATTGTCGCAGAATAGGGGTCACTTGCTTAGTCATCAAGGCCCCTGGGAACTGTAGGCACCCCGT
Source organism: Monosporascus ibericus (assembly GCA_004154915.1). Lineage (NCBI taxonomy): Eukaryota > Fungi > Ascomycota > Sordariomycetes > Xylariales > Monosporascus > Monosporascus ibericus. The sequence goes on along the minus strand of QJNU01000012.1, from coordinate 199,743 downwards.
AACAACGTTGTCTCGGGGCTCCCACACTATATAAAGAGTTTCCTAGCCACTGCTCTCTAGAGCCTAGATTAATCAAAACAATGTACACTTTCTCGCACCTTATACAACCTTCTCTTCCGATCAGCCTAACTGTGATACCTGAGATACAGGCCGCAGAACTCTCCAAGGCTCCAAGAGTCAGAGCCAGGCCCGGTGTCTCGCTTGGAGGGCTTCCACTCGGCGATCTTTGCGGCGTGGTGGGCTACCGCCATCTGAGATACGGCCGGGTCGCAGTGGTTGCGGAGAAGCTGGTGTGCGAGCATCCTCTGGTGCTCCTTCACTACTTTACGAGGGCGTTTGAAGGTGAGCGTAAGACTGAGCATGTCGGTGGGCTTGAGATGGGCCATAACTTCAACCAGAAACTCGTTCGGGAACTTGTTGGTGATGTTCATGTTGGCGTCAGGTGAGGCATGCCGATGGGGTGAAGCATACGAGGATAGGTTGATTGAGGAACTAGTTGGATAATTCGTCCAAGATGGAAGACGGACAAGACTCTTGTTGCGGAAAAAGTGCTAGAAAAATGGGGTTCAGTTAGAGTCTGGGTAAATGCGGACGTGATTCACGAAACAGACAGGCAATCTCGAAGAGGCCTTGAATAACCGTGGCATCACTTTGGCTTAATCAAACCTGCGAGAAGTCCCAAGCCTAACGGATGCCTCGTGTTACACTAGATACGGTCGAGAAAGGTTGCGAATGAAACGATCGGGAAGCGCTGTGTATGCGGATATTGATTAACAGCAGTCGGGGGGGCTGCCGGAGAAAGGGATGACGCCATACCAGCGAAAGTATGAATCAGAAAAGGCAGAGCGTAACAGGAAAGCTAGCTATTACAGACAGCATCTCCATTTCTCCTTAAAGGCAGCGGTCTTTAATACATTATAAAACATTACCCGGAATGTGAATAGAGATAATGGGAATAGCCATGATGTCTTCCATGACGTCTTCCACGTCACGTCTGGGACGACCTTTCCCTAGCATAAATACCAAAGGTTCCATCCGATGCAATATGTATTGTTATCTGCCGTCGTCTGGAAGAGGCATGATAAAGGGACCTTAAAAAAAACCCCTTTCAAGGACTCCTCTCTCGCTAACAACGGTCAGAATGGCCCTAGTTTATTTTAAGTCACTGTTGTGTGAGGTAGAAGCCGTGGATAGCATCAAACTACTTACGAAGAATATCTGAATGCCTAGTCCAAGTTCACGTTTAGTGGACTCGTCCTTCGGCGATTATCGGCAGACAGGTTTGAGACAATTTCGAACACCATCCATGGCTTATGCCAACGCCAGTCTCCGTTGCAACTCCTAGCATAGCGGAATTTCACAGTGGCTGTGTGATGTGCAGCAATCAGAGCACAGGCCATGTAACAAAACGCAGACAACATCCCGCGAACCCTCGCTCTGTGCGTTTTGGAACATATATACTAAGATCATGGCGATGTTACGATGATGACCTCCTAGGAGATGAGCATACGGCATTACTGAAAGAACGACGATGACGGAACAATCGAGGCTTCTGGCGAGCCCTATTGAGGAAGAGCCTTCAGTTGTGTATGACTTACCGTAGGGACACTACCCGTTTCCGAGGTCTGTGGGCACAGCACGAAAAGTCAAATGCGTGAAGTAGATGACACCATCATATCTTTGACAGAAGCCCACTTGTTTGGGTATCGCTCAATAGCTCTGGTCTCCCCGCTCCTCTCCAGTCGCGGCCGGAGTGGTCGGCGTCCCGGAGTGATACTCCGGCAACTGCCAGAGTGGACTACCTAACCCAGAGCCGCACCACTTGGCTCGGACCCTAGTACTTTGCTACATGCGCTGACACCGAGGGGTCGAGACATCCCACGCCCCTACCTAGGTAGGTAGGTAGATAAAATAGCGGGTTGGGTTGAAGCTAACACCGAAAATGCCGATGATACAGCACCTCCAATAGACGTCAAAGAGCTCATGCGCATGAGCAATACGGCAACGTCTCACCACCATTCATAAGCAATCCGGCCTGCCCTGCTCGAGCCAACGAGACGACTGGCGGCGCCCTGGTGGGATAAGAAATCCCTCTGCATACTGACGAAGGTGGATGGGATGTGCCAAGGAAGCCTGGTTCCCAGGTAGAGGGACACCCCCACACACTCTTCAAGCACAGTCCTGCACAATGGGCGGCGATGGCCTATGAAATCGCGGGTTCCTGCGCAGATGACTGCCATGCACAGCTGAGTGGTCGGTGACATGCCAGCTTAGCAGGTCCCCGGGATCCCGTCAGAGCGGGCTCTCTAGAAGAAGATAAGGATGTGTCGGTGTTGTTGCCAATGAGCAATCAAGCCCCAACCCATCCCCACGGGTTGGCGGCTGGTCAGGGGGAATGAGTGAGACGCTTCAAAAGCGCCACGAAAGCGTCCCATATGTTGAAGGCTGAATAGGCCAAACTAAGGCCGCACTGAGCCGTACCTGAAGCGAAAGACATGTGTTATAATTAATAATGGTGATGAATGAGGCATAAAGTTTAGAGTTCAGATCCTCCCGCTGCCGCCCTTACTGGTAGGAGATTGATAAGAAAACATATGCCAACGGCATGTTGCGTAGACAGCTTGGAAGGGACTTCTCCATCTGGCAATTCACAGTTTGACACATTCATGATCGTACGAGTTTGCGACTTACCGGACTGAAACGGGGGTTGACAGCGAATGGCGGTCGTGTAAGAGGCAATCACGCCCACTGTGACGAAGTCGCTGACCCTGGACAATAACGCTTGAGATGCCACGGCGCACACTTGGCGCCTTGTGAGAGGTCCGAAATCTGCCGATATCTGCCGACTCTCGATGCTACAATAGGCTTATAATTTCATGGTGCGAGACATCAAGTAGTTTGTCACCTTTCTCAGATCTGACAAGATGAGGCGCGCGGAAAGACCTCACCCCTCCTCTGTAGGCAACCGAGTCGTCCAGCTCTCTTTCCCTTTGTGAGGATAGAGGGGCTATCCCCAGGGGGGAAGGGGTGGGGGGATAGATTCTCGGAGGCTGGAATAAGCCCCTGTTCATGAGAGACAAAGAATTCCATACGCAAGGCTCTAAAGTTATTGCTAGCGGCATTTGACAGGGCTTTTCGACCCGACGATCTGTCAGCGGCTCGCGGGGCTATCCGCTGACCCGTTTGAGACATCCTGTAATAAGTCTCTATCTCTTCGGCTTTTAGAAGCTGACAAAGATTGTTAGCAATATCAAGCCCTTATTGGAGTTGATGATTCCCACCTCAATCTTTTTGGCGTTGTAGTCAACTGAGGCACAGAATAGAGAACTTGGGGAAATAGCTGGAATGAAAGACCCGGCGCTGCGGACAGTGGCTTGCTCGGTTGAAGGAGTCGCGGTCACGAACGTGTGGCACGCCGACAAGGCATGATTATTCTTAGTGATACACGCTAGAGGGCGGATTGGAAAGGTATGGTGGGTCGAAGGCAAATGGAAAACGTGGATGCAGCCGAGCGGGCAGGACAGAACCCGATACCCGACCAACCTTTCCCAGGACTGGAATAGCTCACCTGCACGAGATGGGAGGAGGAAAACATCCGTTAGCTCGCGTCGACTTGCGGTCAGGTCGGGCTTTGGGGCTACTCCTCAAGCCCCTTTGCCCCTCACTCCTCGGGTCTCCCTGAGTTTGTTTGTCATAGGTTTGAACACGCACCTGCGCCACAACTCACCCGAATACAGATCAGATTACAAAGTAGCCCATGGTACACATATCTGTGGAATCGTAGAGAGCTTGTTGCATTTGCCCCAAAGGCCATCGTGAGATCTCCCACTGTAATGCCAGTTCAGTTATCTAAGACATAAGTTACGTATACCTTGAAGGGAAGCCTCACAGCTCATACCTCGGTCTATATTTCTACCTGGCTGTAGGATATTGGATGCATTTCATATTAGGCGATGCGGATCATCGGCCAGAGAAATTCATAGCGATAACTGAATGTTGTCCGCGCTTGGACTGATACCCCAGCACTCTTACAATTCCTTTTTCACCGCTTATTAATAATTCTTTGCCCACTCGAGAGATCGTAACCAGCGGAATGCGCGGGGAGAGAAAAGTCTTTGAGATGACCCCATTTTTTCCTGGGACCTGAATCCTGGCTTACACGTACCCATGTACTGAGCACAAGCGGAAAGGCGGAGGAACAAACTCAGGTGTACCGAGCTGTATACCAAGGTATATACAGAATAGGGCAAGACAGTTCCAGCCGTGCAGCCCCGAACACCCGTTAGGGCGAAGCCAAGCGCAAGGCACCTGAAGCGATCCTGTTCCAGGCTCCAGGCTCCAGGCACACCCAGTTATAGGTGGAGCCAAATAGTGATTGAGGTCCGATTTCTAATAACGGTGCTAGTGGCGCCTCTATTTGACTCAACTCACTTTGGTTCGCTTGTCTTGATCTTTTTGTCCCCTTTTTGATTTGTTTAATGGTATCCAGCTAAGTATGTAGAGCAAAGGTTATGTAATGTGGTCACAATTATTTTATCTTAGTTTGTATTACATCCTCTTCCGTAGGCAGTAGTTCGCTCGCACAATGGACTATCCAACTGGAGCCTGTATGCCGGTACGTAATGTTTGGGATAATGCCAACTCATCACCACTTATGAAATGGGGTTAAACCCAACCAGATTATCCGCCTTGTAGCCCGCCTGTCGCCGGAAAAGGCCAACCAGTCAATGATATAGTGAAATCTAAGTTGCTAAGTACATAGGTAGGTAGGAGTCATATCCATAGAGAGAATTCCCTATTCGAGCAGAAATTCGTTAAGCCTACCCCTCTCAGAACCTCCGAGTTGTAGACCCCTGCCTAGTTGGTCCGGAATTTGTCGAATGCTCTGTAGTAAAAAGAGAATCTTGATACACCTGCCTGAGGACGTGGTAAACCCGGCTGCGCAACTCTGCATAACGGTGGCATCTACCCAGTAGGGGAGTAGTCATGTCATGAAAAGCTTATCCAAAGTTCAACGCTGAGGGCTTGAAAGGGGAATGAAGCTTCTTGTTGCATACATGTATGCATGTGTGTCAACGTACATACATATGTAGGTATGAAGTAGGTTGGTATGTACATAGATATAGATTACCTGCTGCTTGACATCCACGCTGACCTCTCTATATGAGAGAATATGTAGAAATGGTAAATGTTCGTCTCGCAACCGGACAAGCCACACATGCAGCTGATCGGTCTAAAGTCAGCTACAGACTTCATCCACATATGTACAACTGTATAAATTATGTAAGACCATTAGAGTCGCTCTTTACCCAGATGGGAATAGCCTGCTGATAGCCGTACTTAGGGTGGTATTGAACTAGAAAACAATTACGAGTACATCATCCATCCACCTTTCAACCGTTGCGGCCCCCCCCCCCAAAGAGGAGAGAACGCAGAGGGAAAGCAATGGCAGACGCTGATCAATTTCGGCGTTATTGACATATGTAGGCACAGACACTCTTCACCATCATTGTTCGTCATCAAATCAAATATTCCGGTCATATTGCTTATTCCCTCTCCTTATCCCCGTGGGGGCGGTCCTGCCACTTCCTTCCGTCAACAACTCCTGACAAACACAATGTTGCATTAATGACCGCATCAAAACATAGGCCGCATTATATCTATACTTACACGTATTAGTCTTACCCACTCTCTTTACATGTCTGGCCCAACCATATCACGAACCCTTTCTCCGTTACGACTAACATCTATACCCACCCCCATACCCCAATAGATGGGCACCATTTTTCTGTCGTCAAGACGATAATCTTTTTCACTCGAGACGCATACTTGGAGGACCGCGCAAACCCTCGTCGCTCTCATTCGTACATGTTACTGCTTACATCGTATCCCACCTATCCGCCGAAGCATCACAGAACTGTCTATCCCTAGGAATCGAAACCACACGGGGTTGGAAGAATTGAAGCTGGCGTTCTTTGGAAGCTTCTTCATCTCACGTTGCGGCACTAGTCTCGAGCGGCCAAATCCCATGTAGCACCATTGTAATATACCACGATGAACCAACGCCACCAGGACGTAACGTCTGATTATCCGAGCTAAACAAACCCGGAATCTGGGGATTTAGGGGCATGAACTTTCAGTGACTTGGTCTCACTCATTACGCGCATCCCCGAACACCTCCCGATTCCGAAACAACAATCCGCATCCTGTGTCAACACCGGCAAATCGAGCAACCACACGAACAATGGCAGACTCAACCAACGCTGCCGGAATGGATGCCAGTATGTCAAGTCTCAACTCTGTCGACAACGACACCTCTGCAACGTCCAGTGCCAACGTCGATTCTCAAGCTTCCAAGTGGACATCAGCAAGCACACCGTTGACTGCCTCGCCCTTAGCATCCAGAGAAACTTCGCCGACAAGATCTACGATCAGGCCCGCCAGGCTCAGCCGCTCGTCCACATCCGGGCCGAGATCGCGGAAGAATAGTATCCACGACCGAAATTCTTCAAAATCCAGATCTAGCATTTCGAACCCCTCCACGGCGCCTCGACAGCCACTTTCCTCTACGACGACACCTACGGTACTTCCTCCTTCACGCCCAGAACCTATCCTATCCGCTCCTGTTCCTCAGAAGCCGCCGCTCGTGTTAGAAACTTCCAGGGAGACGCCCCGGTGGCCCATATCTCCTCGGCTAAAGTCACCGCCTCCTTACCTTAACAAGCCCGCTGTGGGGCCCTCAATACGCAGAAACGACAACGAACCGCCATCAATAAACCTTCAACGAGCAACCCCCTCGCCACAAGTCGATGGAGTATCGCAACCTGTGTCGGATAACGAGGTAGACGACCCTCATTTGCGACCGGGCACGAGGACACCGGCCCGCGGACCGAGCAATGGATCATCGGCGTTAGAGACGGTACAGGAAGTCAGCCAACCGAATTCCCCGCCGTTGGGCTTGGAGGCCGCCATCGAGAAGTTGCAAGAAACGGCTGCTGCTCAGGCGTCGTCACAAGACGGTAACATAGAGAAGAATGCATACAAGATGACTAAGAAAGAGCAGAGTTCCCAGAACGGCGAGAGCGGTAGCGATAGTGGGAGCGTTAAGATGAGCACGAGGAGATCTAGCACACAGGCACCACCGTTGCTTCATAGCAGGCAATCGAGCACGGCACTGAAATTTGGCAACAGGGGCCAGACAACGGGCGAGAGCTCCTCGAGGAACATGACGGTTGAGACCGAGGAAGTCAAAAACATGCAAAAAATATCGTTAGTTCCAAACGTGGGCGCACAGGGAGGAAACGCGAGTTTGAGGACGAAAGCCAGCAACGAGACTATAAAGCCCAAGAAGGAAAAGAAGAAGCACTCGCGGAAGCCCGCGGCCGTTGCTTCCGGCACTGGTGAGACACCCTGTTTCTTTGCGACAACTGATCCGCGTCAAAGTCGTTCGGCAAGGTCAATTTCTTCTGCGCCTTGTCGTTCGCCAGTTAAGTCACTCGGCCAAGGGTCGCTTGTTGACGAAGCTTCGATGAGTCCGCTCATGCGGCCACCGGCGCCTGGACGACGTCATTCGCGGACCGCAAGTATCACTGCTCATATGACCAACTTACTAACTGGAGGGCATCGCGCAGCATCCTCAAAGGCAGATATCTTCGAGGCTAAAGTGGCCAGCGCAGTGGAAGAGGCCAATTCTTCCGATTCCGACGAGACGTTCGTGTATGACTCGAACCCTCCAGATGTCAGCGAGCGCCCCCGTCGCTTTCACTCGCGGACTCCTAGTGCAGCCTCTATGGTTAGCCAGGCCGACCGCAGTGGCATGCGCTCCATACACAGCGTCCTAGACACCGGCACCCCGAACGTACCGGTGAAGAAAAGCATGAAGTTTGTGAATACATTTAACAACAACGTAGCCGACAATCCACTCGGCGATGACGATAGTAGGAGCACGGGACGGAGTAATGCCGGCTCGGGTCGGGGAGCCGGACGCCACCACCATCCCGGAGGCCGCTGGGGTCGAAATAACCCCAACTACTTATCGCTCTTTGATAGCGAGTCCCCGTTTCAAAACGCACCTAGGTCGAAAATTTCCGGCAACAATTCGAGGCAATTCTCCAATCCCCCCAGTCCTCGGTTGGCTACCAATCGCGGATGGATGTCCCATCATAAACGGCAGGCCCAGCTATCTAGTGGGTATGATATGGACGAGACTACCGGAGCTGATGACGAGAGCACGCCTCTCATGCCATCCGGCACAGTCAGGTCTGGCCGGTCCGGAAGAGGTAGTAGACGCACGCCGCTACTTAATCGGAACGTGGAAGCCCAGACCTACCAGCGGCGCCCTTCGTTCCTCAACCGCTTTGCCAGCTGCCTGGTTCTCACCGTCATGCTGTTACTAGTGACAACGGGAGCCATCGGCTTCATGTTCGCCACGTCCCAACCGCTCACGGACATTAAGCTTGTGAAGATCAGCAACGTCTTGGCTAGCGAACAGGAGCTGATGCTGGACATAAGTGTGAAGGCGCACAATCCGAACGTCGTGGTCGTCATGGTTGACTCTGCGGACCTGGAGATCTTCGCGAAGTCTCCCCATGCCGGTACAGATTCTGATTGGTGGCGGCATCCTGATGGCGATTTTCCGGATGACTTCCGCATTCTGGACGATCCTATTGATGACCCCCCCAACGATGACGTAACTTCGCCCAATATGCGTCTTGGAAGTATTCTGGAGTTTGACAGCCCACTGTCATATGAAGGATCATTCTTCCAGTCTGGGATATCTGTTTCCACAGGTTCGCTAAGGCTCTCGCGGCCCGGGAACGATACTACCAGCGGTTCAGAGCGGTGGGAACGCATCATCTCAGATGATTTTACTTTGATCATCAAGGGTGTTCTTAAGTATACCCTCCCGCTAAGTCAGAGGGTAAGGAGCGCGTCTATCGACGGCAAGACGACGGTAAAGCCCAACTCGGCGAATAACCCGACCTTGCCAAGCAACGGGACAGAGGTCGGGATAACTTGACCACGCATCATACGGCAGGGGTAGCCCAGTACCTCGTTTCATTTGTGTCTTTCTGTGTCCTGCATAACGAGCGAGCATGGCATGGCATTTCGGGAGCTCACGGCGTTGGATTCGAACCCAACATTTCATCGGATGCGACGGGAAAGCGGAGCGAACGTTTGGGTAACCGGTCACGCGAGCACACGGCTACTCACATTTATCTGCTTTCTATCTTCATTACGTTGACATTTATGTTTCGAAAAAGGAAACGATTCCTTTGCAAATTCGGTAAAAGGAGAAAGTTTTGTTTGCCTACAAAACTGCGACCACTTAAAAATGGACACACACATACACACAACACAAATGCACATAGCAGTGGTGGAATACCGGGCAACTTGGTCTTCGTCGATAGTCTCTGTTTTTAACCCCTTCCCCTCTCCCATTAGCTAATACGGAGCATGTGGTGCGGGAAAGCATTATTCTTACATTGACGAGGTACGGACGGCATTTAGACGGATGGGGCCTCGGTTGGCAATTTCTTCCCTTGCTCCCGACCGCTGGCCCCTTCTTCCCCCTCTTCCCTCAGTCCTCCTACCAGATAGATACCCAGAGGTTTCGGGGTGCTGATACTATGCGTACTTGTAACTGATGACTTCACTGACGAAGCTCAAGAAAAGAAAAATAAAAGATGAAAATTTACCACACCACACCTTACATTGACCGCTAACTCGCGAAGTAGGTAGCTTACTCCTGCAACCTCAGATGCCACGTACACGTTCGCGATGATGAAAAGATGATGAGTGATGATTAGATAAGAAATTGTATGGCACTGCTCCTGAGGTGTAGGAAGGGGCAAAAAGAGAGGGGAATGAACGCGTATGTCAACGCTTCGGCACTGATCAGTAATCGTTGACTACGTGGCAATCTGAGATATGTCCCCCTATATTCTCGTACAGCTGGGTGAATGGTTGGAATGATACTCAGGAGGCTCGGTTGTCTGTTGGAAATTTCCTGCCTATGTAGCTTCCTTGTTGAATGCTCCTATACTGTGCCGCGCTCGCTCGTACTTCTCCAATCAATTGATGGGGGCTTACTCCGTTCGGATGCCCGGCAGGCGAACCATAGACAACCAGATCAACGTACTGGCCACTTACTCCGCTGAACTGAGCTGTTGTGATCATTCTCAGCAAGCCAGCAACCCAGCAACCCAGCGCTCTTCTTAGATGAAACACAATAGATAGAGTTCATTTCTTAGGCACCACCACAGATGTCAAAGGCGAGATTACCATCCCATCCACCGCTGGATGAACTCGTAGCCTGTCGCAAAATTTGAGGCGTATTGACGGGTGACCTCTAAGGCTGCCATCTAAGATTACGCGTGTAGCCCTGCCCTATCACTCAACTCTCTCTTGATAACTTCTCTATCATCATTGCACATTCTTTCCCTGCGCAGGCGTCCCTCCATAAAGGTAGTCCGCGCCTACTCAAGGGGTCGCAAAATCTACCTCTAAACAGGGGTGAAGTGGGCTCCGGACGGTCCATTTTGGCAGTGGAGACAGCGGTAACGAAAAACGGGGTTAAAAAAAAAGAGCCAAAAACATACAACACCAGGGATTCGCTGGTCGTCACCGACCCAACTACTAATCTGGCCCTACGCGGCTTATCTAGGGGAGAGCGGACGGGATCCCGAGTTTTCCACGTGGTATGGTCGTATGTGCTAGAGATATCTGTTGTTGGCCTTGATATACGCAGCACGGATATGGGTCAATGCCCGTCTCCTATTTGCAGGGAGCCCAGGCTTATGCATTATATATCACTTTACTCCAACGCTAAGATGCACCGCACGGGCGCTTACGAGTAAATAAAGGATATGAATACTGTATACGTCCGTATTGTGACCGTTTTGCGGATCATTAATTCCACATCCCAGTTTGTTGGCTATCCTTAACTCCACCTTTACCCACACGCAGGCTTACTTATGCAAGGGAGCGACGTAGCGTACGGGTTGGGGGTTGACGATAGGGAAGAGGAGAGTCACAGCCGCGGAGCCTGCAGCATGTTACGTGTTTTGAGCCAACTGCTTGACTCCTGAACCTATATGAATGTTTCTCGTTCCTCTGACGGCATGATTGCACTGGTTCGATGGCAAGCCCTCGTTGACCTACTCAGCCTGTTTGATTTCATAATTCCTACAATCTCGTTTCCTATGTAAGATTTTATGATCTATTGCGGTAAAGGGAGAACACTTGCCTACGTGTCGAATCCATTCTCTCATGCTCTCTGCGAGTTCCTTAGATCCCTGCTTTCTCCCTTCAGGTGCTGACCATAATAGTCGAGCAACCTCTGACCGCCCATATATATCGTTTCGCTACCATTGATATGAGCGAAGTTTCCTTACTCGATTAAGTCAGAATGATCACCAACGATTCAGTATGGTTATCAAATGATAGAATATTATTATCTGCCGAATCTTTATCATTCGGGTCGCATGTAATTACCGACTACCGCACATAAAGTGACCTAATTATTTCGGTCAGAACCTGGCCCTTGCTGGTCCCCTATACCCATCCCACGGAAATCCGTTACTTCGACTACCGTGATGGAGATCCTCGGTCAGCTCCCGTGGCAGAGCAACATTGGCGCAGTGGCCGTCTATCTCGCTAGCATCGCCTTCTATAGGCTTTCACTATCCTCTCAGTCGATTTCTCAGCCCCAGGTTAGCGGCTGTTACCGGTTATTACGGGGGGTAGTATGACGTTGTCTGCGATGGTAAGTATACCTTCAAAATCGCTGAGCTGTATAGGAGATACGGTCAGTAGTTGTCTATTCAGCTCCGTGGAATTTAAACTGTACAACAATAGCTTACTTAGCTGTCGTACGTATTATAAAGGGCCTATTGTCCGGATAAGCCATTACGAATTCCGTGTTAAATATCCAAGCTTTTAGGAGAAGCCATACCGCCTGGATGGGCGCTGGAACAAGTACGAATGGTTTTACAGAGCCTTCTCAGCCCCTGATTCGACAATCTATACATCTGATCATGATGTCCACAAGCAGTGGCGTGCTGCAACAGCTTCTTTTTTTGTTCACGGCGAACGTTACTACAAGGCAGGGCATTAGTTACGGTATGGCCCATAAGCTCTGCAGCTGTATTGACCTCTTTTCCGGGTCGAAATTAACCGTCAATATTGGCGCGGTAATAAGTGCGTTTACCACAGACGCGATCACCTAGTCCATTCTCGGCAGAACCATCGGAATTTCGACGCAGAGAACTTTTAGCGCCGGCATGACCGCTAATTTGCAGACATCGGGGGCCATTTGGCGGGTGACTAAGCATATCCCTTGGCTGGGCCCGATTGTAAAGGTACTGCCACTTTCATTTATGGAAAAGATCTGGACAATACGACGAAATCCTTGCTATCTTTCTAAAGGTAAGTGGAGGGTAATGGATGAGCTCTCGCTTTGTCCTCTATCCAGTCTTTCCACCAACACGACAGGACTGTGAGCAAAGCCACCAGAGCAGCGAAGGACCGCGAAATAAGAGTTCAAGAACCATCATGGACGATGTCTTGGAGTCGAGCCTCCTTCCGGACGAGAAGATATTTAGCTGCATCAGCGATGAGGTCAGCACCGTCACAGGGGCGGCTTTCGAAACGACAGCACAGATCCTCCGGTAGGTGCTGTATCACGTCTACAGCAATAAGTCTATCCTTTTCCGATTACGGGCTGAGAGCTCTCTGCTCTTCGCAAGAACAGCAATAACGACCTGGCTCCACTCGAGTAACTACCCTATCTGTCGCAGAATAGGGGTTACTTGCTTAGTCATCAAGGCCCCTGGGAACTGCAGGCACCCAGTACACGGTTGTTCCGGGCTCCCATACTATATAGAGAGCTTCCTAGCCACTACTATCTAGAGCCCGGATTACCATGACAATTTACACAGTTCCCACACTTTATGCAACCTTTCCTCGCGATCAGCCTAACTGTGACACTATTTAACAGCTGTCCTGATGGAGGGTTTGCGGCTCAGTCCCGGCGTGGCAACGCGTCTAGCGCGCATCGCACCCGGTCGGGACCTCATATACGGCAAGTGGCGAATCCCTGCCGGCCCGCCGGCAGGCGACGGGTGCTGCTCATGCACAAGGACGGGAACTGTATCCGGACCCGGAGAAGTTTAACCCTGAAAGATGGATGGACGTAAAGTAGCGCAGAAAGGCCGATGAGACATTCGCCCTTTTCCCTCGTGGGACGCGCATCTGTCTCGGCATGCATTACGTCTCCTACATTCACCCCCAGTCACGCTTTAACTGACTGAATCTGACCGATAGCCTCGCTTGGGCGGAACTGTACATAGCCACGGGGGCGCTTATCCCGTAGTGCGACTTTCAGCCCCACGAAGCGGGCCGAAAAGATATTCTGTGCGGTAGCGATCAGTTCATCTGCGGAACGGAAGACACGAGTGGAATCAAGGTACTCATCCGGAAGGTTTATAGCTAGCCCTATAGGTTTGGAGAGGGGGCGGGGCGTTAACGTTTATAATTTTGTACAGGAAATGGAGGCGCGTTCGGGGGGATGGGTGTTAGTGGGGAGTCCACCTTACTTATATTAGTTCGTAATGGTTTGTGCTCCTGTATAATGGCTGGCTTCTTTGCAAGGGGTAAACCCATTCCATTCTGAGGCTTATATGACATTATCGAGAGTATGTGCCGTACGATGACAATAGGGTGTCATTACTTGACTCGTAAAGATCTTTGTCAGGGTGCTATGGCTCTCGTATTGTTGGCTGAGTTCCTCTGTTGCAGAATAGGGGTCATTTGCTTAGTCATCAAGACCCCTAGGAGCTGTAGACACCCGTAACAACGTTGTTCCGGGGCTCCCACACTATATATAGAGCTTCCTAGCCACTGCTCTCCAGAGCCTAGATTATCCATGACAATTTGCACTTCCCACACCTTATGCAACCTTCTCTCGCGATCAGCCTAACTGTGACATCCTCTAAACCCATGAAATTAATCGTGACTCCCGCCCGGCATCGAAGGGGCTCATACACGCCCTCCTCATCATCCCCACCAATTCCACGCACGTCGCCACGCAGCAAACGACCACCACCAGCGCGGATAAACTAACTGGTGCTTATGCCGTTCAGCCCCGCTCCTCCCGCTCCTGTTCCTCCTCCAGATGATCCGGGAGGCCCGTAGGTGCTCCGCGACGCCGCTCTCCCCGCGGACCTGGACGGCATGGCAGCCATGGTGCTCGACGCCTTCCCGCCAGCGCCCGTCAAGCGCTGCATCTACCAGTTCCGCGACCGGCACCCCGTGTACCACCCGACGTGCACACGGTGGCGCGTCGAGCGCGGGGGTTGCACGCACGGGCCCCGACGCGGTCACCAAGGTCTTTGCGGACCCGAACCCGGGCGCGGGGCGCTGTGCGAGGGACGGAGACTGCGTCGTCCCGTTTGCGATATGAAACCTCGTCACGCAGAATAGTACTTGTAGCGTACACATGCGCGGACGATCCCGCCCCGTTCTGGCCCCTTAAGGGGACGCGCGGCAGCGATTCGACGCCGCGAGGAAGACGTACATCGACGACGTGGACGGCCGTCATGTGCACTTGAACCTGCTCACCACGCACCCCGACTAGGGCGGTAGCGGGTCCGGGCCACGAACTGCCGTTGGGGGATAGAGCTGGCGGTGCGGAGTGCCGAGAACGTAACCCTGCTGGCCTTGGAGCCCGGAATTCCCCTATACCGGTCGCTGAGCTTCGAGGCTGTCGAGAGCGTGATGATTGAGATGCTCGATAGGCTGGGGACGGTTTGGTATGGGGTTATGAGGTATGGCCCTTTGGCTAATTAACGAGATGGGCACTAATGTGATGGGCTTATGGAATGGGTTTCATTTAGAGATTTATGATCTGGAAATAGCACACATTAAACCAGAGGTACAAACGTATGTTAATCCAGTTTGTATTCGCTGCTATATTCAGCACGATAGTGTTTGTGATACTAGTTTGCATACAAATCATGAATAGTTGGCATGCAAGCCTCAAGGAATGTATGTAAACGGCATGCCGGCGAACTTCGCCGGCAACATGCAAATATGGGCTCCCAGAGCTATTCGTCCTGTCATAGTGCCCGGTGTATGTTCACTATCATAAAGCCAGGGTTATGGCGCAGTTCCATGGCTGATGCCTAATGGTAGGGGGTGGAATATTTCACTTGTGCTCAAAGCCTTCGGTTTTATTAAACCAACTATTTCTCCAAGTTCTGTGTAGTCAGAGCTTGGGTAGCCACATTCGCAGTGTCGGCTTTTTCACGGTCTTGGGGTAGTCTTCGCAACTCCATTGCCCAGCTTACGGTCCAAGCAAGGACTGGAGTAGCAAGCGCAAGCCAGAACACGTTTCTCAAAGCAGAACTAAATGCGTCGATGACCTCGTCCATCAGTTCTGGAGGAACTATCTCCCGAAATTCCCTTCCACCGGCCGCTACTACGGCTGCACCATCTATTCCCTGCACTTCACCAAGGTTCCGTAGAAGCTTATCAGTGAAGAGGTTCTGTCCAATGCTAGGAGCCAAGGCTCCTCCAAGACATTGGAAAAGCAAGACCATCACGAGGCCTGTCGGTACGTCTGCCTCGCCGAGGACGACTTGAACCGCCAGTATCGGCATCTGGCCACAAATGCCGTAGCCAGCCCCGGATAGAATTTGGAATCCTATCCACTGTGCAGCTGGACTGCCCGGGCGGATGAGTTGGTACAGACCGCCTCCGGCGGCCAAGAAGGGGGCGCCGATCCACATCAACGGCACGTAGTGTCTAGACCTGGAGGCGATCCAGCCAGCGCTGAGCGTGCCAAGGCTATTGGAAACGATGATTGGGAGCGAATAGATCCCCGAGTCTCTAGCACTGGTATTCTTCACCGACTGGAAGTATATGGGCCAGTAATATGTTTGCAAAACAATAGCCATCTGGACGAGTATCATAAAGCCGCATGACACACATACGGTACGGTTTCGGAAGATGTGAAGAGGAATTGTAGAGCTGAAATTAGATTAGCAAACGTGTCGGAGGTATTATACGTATAAGTGTAGATTCAAATAACCAACCTTTCTTTGCCTCTGGTTTGCAAGTATAAGAAGGCGATCAGGAGTAAACCGAATCCAATTAGGCAGCCGAACACATTTGCATTAGACCATGGATAGACAATGCCTCCCCACTGTAGCGCCAAATTCAGACACGTTATTGCTCCGAGGAGCACAGTAGCGCCTGGGATATCCAGTTGACGTATCTTCTGGATCCATGATAGTCCTGCTTTTGCTGCGGGTGGAGGGTTCCTTAAGATAAACCAAACCACAACCAGTCCAACAGCCCCGAAAGCTGTAAGCCGTCAGTCAGTAACTATTGAAAAGGTACTTCGTTAGAGACAGACACTTACGAAGATTGACCCAGAAAATGAACCGCCAAGTAAGCATTTTGTTATCGGTTATAGCACCACCCACGAATGGTCCTATGGCAGAGCCAATGCTATACATGCCGAGAATAATGGCCAGCAGCATCGCCCGCTTTTTCAAGGCGACGCAATATGACATGATAATTGTTGCGCCACTTAACAAACCGGCAGCGCCTAAACCAGAAACCGCTCTCCCTACTATAAGCGCCGTCGAATTTGGTGCGACTGCAGAGATGATACAGCCGAGTTCGAAGACACCTAGTAAAATGCAGTATGTCCACTTGATATTGTAAAATGTGTAGAGGCGTCCGCATGTCGGCAGCAGGGCCATTTGCGCAATCAGGTAGGAGGAACCATACCATCCCATATCGTTGAGGCTCTGGAAGTCACTGGTGATCTGGGGTATCGCGGTCGCTTGGTATATACATTAGCTATGCTGCTCATATCTGCGGGAAAATCTCCGAACCTAGAATGGTATTGTCCAGTGCCAGCATGAAAGCAATAAACATGAAAGCCAAAGGTCAAAGAAGTGAGAGCCCAACCCTTCAGGTATTTAGCTGGGTCCTTCTCTTCTGTGTGCTGGTTTTCGATCATGTCTGCGGTCACTCCAACAGTACCACGAGTTTCTGCCATAATGCTCGCCATGCTTGCCAGTAGTTCTCGCGATGGGAAATAATGTTGAACTGAACGTGGTTGAAGTTTTCGTAACAGATGCAAGGTTGGGGTTGGGGTTGGCGGGAGGGGGGGCTATGGTTGTGGTGTATGACTACAGAGTCCTGAATCCCTTGCATGCAGCCATGGGCGAATTACGTGCCCTGAAAAATGATATTAGGCTGTTACCTGCAGCACCGTTTATGGAGGGGGGTGGGGCTACTGCGAGCGCAAGTGAACAGAACCGACCAACCCTTTACTCGTCAACCCTGCTTACTTAGCCAGGCCAACATCGGATCATCCGTCTCACCTGACGGCCCTGTGGACTTTGGCATCTCCTCTAGCGCACACGATGTTGGGACCGCGCGCATCAAGGTCATCGAGGCCTCCTGGGAACTCGCCGATCTGCTCCAGGGCCCCTGATCTTCCTGAGATTTATTATACGCCTTCCAACGTTCATTCATCTGGTACCATGTACGATGTATACGATGTACTCCTAGGCTAACCTCAGTTCTGTTGGGAAAGCGGTGCCGCCATGCATGACATTTCTAAGTGCGACGTTGCGACCAAGATACCTCTTAGCGGAGAAGTATCTTTCGTAGATCTCGCACAGCAGTGCGGAGTCGACGAGACGGACATGCGCCGCATCCTGCGAGACGTCATGACCTTCCACCGGCTGTTCTGCGAGCCGCGGCCGGGTTACGTGGCACACAGCCTGGCATCGCGGCTTCTTGCTGAGGAGCTACTATTGCGCCAGGCATGGGGTTCCTAGGTAAGGACCGCTTTTGTTCGAGCACGTACCTCGTCCAGGCCATCGACAAGTTCAAGGATGGCCAGGAGCACAATCAGACGGGCTTTTAACTCGCCCACGGCACCGAGGTGTCGTCGTACGACTGCGTGGAAGCGCATCCGGAATTTGCACGCCGTTTCGCCCTGGCCATGACGTCGTTTGTGAGATTCCCGAACCGCCCGGCCGTCTCTGCCACTCGTATAACTCTCAACGGCGCATACGATTGGTCGTCGTTGGGGTCCGGTCTCGTTATCGACTTCGGCGGGTCACGCAGCACCGACGCCGTCAATATCGCGACGCAAAACCCGGCGCTGCGTATACTGTTACAGGACCTCCCTAAGCAGCTCGTGGGCGCCGAAGCGTTGCTGCCCGAAGACTTGCGCGCCAGCGGCCGCGTCTCTTAACTTCCTAGGGTCCTTAGTGACTAAGAAAATGACCCCTATTCTGCAACAGAGGCCATGCTCCTCTCATTGGCGGGTTGCGGGTGCGCTCCACATAACCCTTTGTATAAGCTGAACCCCGTCGAGGTTTTGCCAAGAAATCCGTGTAAGGGGTCTCAATCATGTGTTATAGCTTAACAAGATAATTCGCTCGTAACAATCATTATTAATAGATCTATCTCTTCATAAACGCCTTAGGAACCATAATATATCCAATTCGAACCTCTAAATGATCCTGCGCCGTTTTATCTAGTCCCCAAGCGGTAAAGACTGGTCACTTAGTATGGAGTCCAATAGGTCTTCAACCTATCTCTTTACGCAATTATTTGTGCGAGTGAGTTAGTTTCCCCGAGGCAGCTGCTTGCTCCCACGGTTCCGAGACCCGAACACTATTGGTTCCCCCTCCAGTGCTCTGATATGCGGGTCATAATTAATTCGAGCCAGCATCAAACGTCTCTCTGCGGACCTATTCTGTTTTCGGCGGCCATTTCACTCTCCTTTCCGCACGGACGTATAGGTTGTTCGGGCGGATCAACTGGAACATCGGATCGTACTCAATCGGGCCATCTTTGGCCAGAGTAAATCGATATCGGTAGACCAGCTTTGGCAAGAAAGTCTTGACTTCCATCAAGGCGAAGTTGAATCCAATGCACATCCGCGGTCCCGTAGCGAATGGTATATATGAGCCATTAGGACGGGTCTTTACTTTTTCGGAGTCCCACCTATCCGGGTCGAACCGTGCTGGATTGTCCCACAGCTCTGTGTTGTTGTGGATGTGGTGTATTGCCGGGATGACGACTGAATCCTTCGGAAGCTTGTAGCCCCCAGGAAGGATCATGTCTACCTTTGAGGTCCGCGCCGGCTGATAAGATGGATTGTGTTTGCGCTGTGTCTCCTTGACGTACTTGTCCAAGAACGTCAGCTTGTTGATGAGGTCCGCGTCAATTTTGGTACCCTCGTCGAATCCGTTGTCAACGAGCTCCTGAAGGAGTCTTTCCTGCATGCCCGGATATACGACGAGACCGTATATGAGCCAAGACAACAGACTGGATGTCGTGGTAAAGCCGGCGCCGGTAGCAACGACTAATGGTTCCATGATTCTATCTCGGGGCAGCTTGTTGCCTTTATTATCAGTGGCCCGGATGCAATAGTCTATATGATAGTCAGGAGATCCGCTTCGAAATAAGAGCCCGAAGTCTCTGACTCACCGACCATGTTCTCAGCTGTCAGGGCCGCCTCCTGAAGATCGAGGTTCACCACACCCTTCGACGCCCTCTCTATCGATTCGTTGACCATATCTGCGATGCGCCACCTGGCGTCTCTGAGTCGCTTCGGGTCACCGAATGGGAGCATGGCGTACCAACTTCCCATCGAGGTCACCTTCTTGTTGAGAGATAATGACTCCGCTATCCTCATGACCCTGTAACATTGGAATTTAGTAACTGCTTTCTTCTCTTCACTAGGCGAGGAATTAGGGGTTATAAGATATCTTCCGGGGCGTGTTGACTCCCGAACGACCTTATTAGGAAAACGATGTTCGCAAGCTAGGAAATGAAGGGTAAGAAATAACCAGACAGGTGTCGCTTACATTTCGTGAGGTGGCGCGTCCACGGAGGTGAAGTGTTTAAAATCCATCCCCAACACCAATTTCCCCACCGCCTGGGAACCCAACTTCAGCATGTAGGGATAGACATTCCAGGCTTCGTCCCGCTCGTCAAGTTCGTCGAAGACCTTGAAAGAATCTTCGACAGTCATCTGCATGGTCGGAGCATAGTGCCTAACAGCCTTTGGCCCGAATGCTGGCGGAAGGAATTTATGGGCTGTTTTCCATTCTTCAGTATCGGTATCACCTAAGAAGACGCCGGCTTCTTTATTTTTGATAGGATAAAGCGGATGGCCTTCGATTAGCTTCTTGGTGAAGAAATCACTCTCTCCAAAGACAATATTGGATAGTGTAGGATCATTCGTATGATACACCACGCTACCCATGTTGGTGGTCTTAAAAAGAGGACCGTACTTCTCGAAGAGGCGCTGATGGTTTCCGAGGTGATCGGGGTAGACTTCAAAGTAGTTGCCAATGTACGGCAGCCCCTGCGGACCGGGCACCCCACGAACCGCCTTACCATCTATGGTGATACCGACCGCGTCGTCTGACGACATGATATCGGATACAGTTGTCAGGCATACATCTTGAACGACGAAGCCAATCCCTAAACCAACGTTAGAAATAAATCAGGGGTTGGTGCAAACTGGTAGACTTTACCTTTGGGATCAACGATGGCAAAATATGAGGCAACAAGATGGCGCAGGCTCTCCTCATCGATGTGAGGTGGTACATCGATCTCTTCTGCGAGTGAAGGGCTTTCACCGAGAAGATAGAATTTCTGTGAAGTCATTGTAACCGGTGAGATTAGTTGATATTGATTACGCTTGTTACAAGAGAACTCTAGTAATATCGAGCTGTCGACAGAACTGGAAACCGTTTTGTATTAATTACCCGCGTCAATGGCAACCAATAAGCCCACTTGGCCCCAGCAAAATGTTGAAGGACCTTCTTACGTGATTACCTATACCTGGGCCTACCGAGGCAACTTGTGGCATCAATGTGTATGCCTAGGAACTCGCGCTTCGGCGTTACTTAAAGTGGGGATTACTCTAGTTTTCTGGAAAGATTCTCGAGTGGCTTTGACCAATTGGAGATTGCGGAATTTAAAGTTGCCTCGGCACATTCCCTACTGACAGGGGTAGACGCTGCTTAGCCTCATTATGGATCGCTCGTCCTCCCGAGAAAGTGGATGATAGGGACGCTAAGCAAGTGATCGACCCGGGGGTTTAGCTCACAGAAAAGCTTATCATTCAAGCCACGGCATATGTATATGACGTTTGCAACTCCACCTATTTACCATGAGGCGCCAGGTTAGATTGCGATTCCAGTTGTCACGAGCACCGATCATTCTCTATTGATTGACCCCGAAGACTATTCCCAAGCAACAGAGATACCTCGCTTTAGTCGTGGAGATGGCAAACGAATGTTTATCGGACCCAAGCACATGGAGGTGGGCCTGGACCCTGCTACTAACGGAGATTAATGGCTGCCGCCATTAGTCTGAGTAATTGTGGCATCACTTTAACCCACATAAAAATCTGCGAAAGCTGCGAGCCTCGGTTTTGACCAAATTGGGACTGCTTACATCACGCTCGTTCCTAGGCCGATTATTTTGAAGGCGAGACAGTTTTGAGAATGCCTGTCTACGGCGCAAGGGCTTGATGCTCAACTCCCTTTAAAGCGGGAAGTGCCTCTCCGTTAAGTACGAGTCCATTTCACTCTTATCTTCAATACACTACTAGGGGTAAAAGCGTCGATCAAAAGAACCCCACACCAACCAAAATGTCATCAGAAGGCCCCGAATTCACGGCTAGGGACGTGGCTGCCCATAGATCAGCCACAGATGCATGGATGGTGATTCATGGTGAAGGTAAGACTTGCAAGCTATAAAATGGAGCGGAAGATGCTAACGAGCTGGATTAAGTGTATGACGTCTCAAAATATATCAACGATCATCCGGGTGGCGCTGAGGTTCTGATCGAAGCCGCCGGCACAGATGCTTCAGAGGCATTTGATAATGCCGGTCATTCAGAAGATGCGTTTGAGATAATGGCGGAATATCGCATCGGGAAGCTCAAAGGATCCGGCAAGAAGTCGGCGCCCAAGCGTGTTCGGTTGGTTACCGAAGTTGTGCCGCGATACGGGGAGAACAACAGAAGTCAGAGAGCAGCACCAAAAGCCATCGGCGCCGCGGCCGTAACATTCGGAGCCGTGGGTCTCTATTGCAGATCCCGCCTGGAGTTTGCCAGGAGGCTCCCAACGCTCCCCAAGGGCCTCATTCCCGATCTCCCCTCACTTAAAATTGGAAGATCCAGGGGGCAAGGATTGGGCTTTCTCGAAGGATTTCTTGCCGCCTCTGTACTTGTTGGCATCACGAGTGCAATGATATCGCAGAAGCTTATGAAGCTTATACATACCCACTCAACTTTCATGAATTATCCCCCCCACGTTCGACTCCCGAAGAAGGCGAAGCAGGACCTCTTGCATCAGGGTGGCTGGCTCGACCCATCGACGTACCAGAGCTTACCATTGGCCAAAAAGGAGCTTGTCGCACCGAACACTTACCGCTTTGTATTCCATCTTCCCACCCCGAGCACTGTTCTGGGCCTACCAACCGGCCAGCACGTCTCGATCGCCGCGGTCGTGGACTCGCAGGCCGTGACGAGGTCATATACGCCCATCTCAAATAATGCAGACCTCGGAGTACTGGAACTAGTCATCAAATGCTACCCGAACGGCCTCCTGACGGGCGGCTATCTCGCGAACCTACAGGTAGGCGACGAGGTGCAGTTCCGCGGCCCCAAGGGCGGAATGCGGTACAGGCGGGGGGTGTGCAGAAAGATCGGCATGCTCGCCGGAGGCTCCGGCATTACGCCGATGTACCAGCTCATCCGCGCGATCTGCCAGGACGACCGGGACACCACCGAGGTCAGCCTCATCTACGCGAACAGGACCGAGGAAGACATCCTGCTGCGGACGGAACTGCAGACCTTCGCGAGACGGTACCCCAAGAACTTCAAGCTCTATTATCTGCTCGACCAGCCCCCGGCCGAGTGGGCTTATGGGCGCGGGTACGTGACGAGGGAACTCATGGCGGAGCGATTTCCTGCCCCCGGCCCGGAGTCGAAGATCATGATATGCGGGCCGCCGGGGATGGTAAACGCCTCGAAGAAGGCCTTGGTCCAGCTGGGCTTCGAGCAGCCCAAGGCTATCTCCAAGATGGGGGATCAAGTGTTTTGTTTCTAAGCATGGAGTGAGAACTGTCGACTGGAACCTTCTAATGTATATATATATATGTAATACCCGTTTTCATGGTTCTGCCTATCGGGGCATTCAAAGTATGACTCCACATTGTCCATAAGTAGTTGCTACCATATCCGCAGCTACGTGTGTCCGGAGCGGACAGGTTGGAGCATGTTACGACACATTAATCTGGACGACTTATAACTGCTAAAGCTACGTATAACCTCGCCGCTTTTGCTTACATGTTATGACCCAACCAGCTTGGCACGCGTACCAACGGTGGGAATGCTCTTGGAACCCCGAGCGCCTGCCAAAAAATGACGTAACTAGCTCTATAGGCTGGACAACATTTATTAAAGCTTGGCTTTTTATAATAGGTTAAGTCAATAAAGCAAAAAAGACGGGTTCGACCGACTTAAAAAAGTTCGATAAATAATAATTTAAATTAAAATATTAAAGGAATCGAATATATTCAATTAAGATAAGATATAACGGAACACACTATCGAACATAACACTTCTTTTAATATTTTAACCACCTATCTTTAATTGCACATCCCTTAACAACTACAATATTTAAAACAATTTACAAAAGCGTTTGAAATAAAACTAGTCGTTTATGTTAAAAAGAATTACCAGACATGTCATTATATAAAAACTCAGTTTTATTTACGAAATTTCGTATGGTATTTTAATGGCGCGATTTAACAGTAAACGCGGCGGAACCGACATTTTTCCTAATTTGCGAAAATTAACGCCGACCGAAAAATTATTGATTAGCGAAAAAGCTTTTAATTTAAATACATAGACATTTCTTATCCGGCTTTAATACGTTAAAGCTATAGCGAATTTATAATACGGACTAACATCTTATTAACTTAAGCATACGGTCGGGATATATTACGGACCAACATCTTACTAGCTTAAGCATACGGTCGGAACAAGATTAAAAATTAACTGACGTCTAAAAAGGTTACGTAATATGAATCCGGATAGATCTTACGGATCCAAACGGATCGGTATAATATAAATCCAAAAGGATCCCCCGGATTTACGGGGATCTCATATAATTAAATATAACGAATCCGAAATAATTTTTCAGATTTAAAAGGATTTAATTTATAATATATACTTTTGTTACCTTTTATAACTTAAATAAAGGACCAGCTTGTAATATAACTTAGTTACCTAGATTACCTTTAATAATTTGCTATTATTAGACGTAACTATCGCATATCTTATTACTTAGTTTCCTACGATATTACTGTTAACATTTTCTTTTTGTAATATCTAACGCCGGGGGGTTAAGCGGCATAGCGGCTGTCCTAGAGCCTCCCTTAAGGCATATAAGGCGTGCTAAATTAATTAGAGCTATCTTTAACTAACTTATTTAGTAGTTCTTATCCGTAAACGCGTTGCCGTTTTTAATGCATTAAGCTATACCCTCCTTTCTTCATACGAAGGTAATACCTAACGTTTTCCTTTTTCCCTTAGCGAAAGTTTTCGACAGTTAAAGCCTAAAATATAATTATGATAATTAGGTATGTTTGTTGGTTATTTACTATATATTACGCGCTTAAGCGTATTAATAAATATAAAATTATCGCCTTTTCCCGCTCTTTTCAATTTTCATAAAAACGCCTAAAAGTATCCGCCGAATTCCTTATATTTAACTTAAAGAAAAATCGCTAAGACCTTAAATAACCTTTACCGTTATGAGATAATTGCTCCGTTTAGAACGATATCCGGTAACGGCTTTAATATAATCCCGTTCCGGTCCTTTCGCGTATAAATGTTTTTATAAAACCCCGTAACCCCGATATAATCCTTAAAAGCGATTAAGTTATTTATAAACTTCCTTAAGTAATAAACCTTATCCTTAAATCCTTATAACCGTATTTTCGATTTTAATAACAAATTTTCGATTTTAATAACAAATTTTCGATTTTAATAACAAATTTTCGATTTTAATAACAAATTTTCGATTTTAATAACAAATTTTCGAAAAAGGCGTCCGCCTTTTTATAATAAATTAAGTATTTAAGTATTTTAAGCTCATCGTAAATATAATATGACTCGGCGTCGTCGTACTTGAATTTCCGGTAATATCAGGTAAAGTTTCTATGCCCTGTACGAAAGGCTAAATAATGATAGAGGACCGGCTTCGTTAAGTATTTTAACTTATCAGAATAACGTAAATAATACTTTTAATTTTTAAGCTTTATAACGTTATACAAGTTTAATCAAAACTGCTTTTTATTATGTTTTCATTACGCTTTATTTCGTAACTTTACCTTAAACTTAATTACGTAAATTATAATTATATAATCGTTATTAACGTTTTTTAACTTTAAACCTGCTTTCGTTAACTTATCTGCTAGTTCGTTTTCTTTTACGCCGTGATATCTTAAACTTTAACGTACCCCGACGCTATACGTATTCGCCGTTGCGTGGAATTTTAAATATGCTTACTAAAAGGATATAATAATATTCGCCTTAATTTTTTAAATTATTCCCGTATTATTTAGGTAAACCTATATTCGGTTCCGGTTAATTTCCGATAATCCCATAACGACGTACTTTAATTCTTTTTAAGCTTTTACCATTTCCGCATCGAAAATAATAAAGTAAAAATTTAAGTATCCGTATTTTATATTAAAGAGTCGCTTATTTTAATAAACCGCAAAACTATAATCAACTTCCGTTTTAACTTACGAACTATTCGAAAAGACGATAACGTCCTCCGGTAGTAAGATTATATACCAGGACTTAAAAGCTGCGGTAACTTTCTTTTTAATAAATCCTTATATAAAGTTTTTTTTCGAATTAAGTAAGTATTTGGAAAGGATTAAGATAAGTCGTTATACGGGTGGTAACATCTTTATCGTTACCTATACTTTAATCTTAGAATTTTATAAACCTTCCGCCTTATATTCCTTAATAATTTTAATTAGTTCGGCTATTTTAGTTAAAAGGTGTTCTTTATCGATAATTCGCAACCTATACGTAAATTTTCATAATACGAAATCCAAAGCTATTTATGCCGTTGGTAATCTCGAATCGTAAAATAAAACGTCCATAATCATTATTTTCCATATTAGTAAGGTAACTTTAGTAATTAAAATAAAAGCCCGTTAAATTTCTCTTACGTATTAGCTTATTTTAACGCGAACCTTATTCTTTTTTACTTACTTAATACGTCTTTTATACCACGTTTCCGCGCCGTATAATGCTATAAAAATAAGATACGTAACTATAACTTTCCGTAATCCGGACGTCGGGGGTCCGTATTTCGTATTCGCTAGGTACCGTATATGTTAAATAAGCTGTATTATTTTGTTTATTTTTTTTTAAATAAACGTATCACTTAAATATTAATTTCTTATTATATTATATCTTAAGTTACTTAAATACTAACGCCTTATTATTATCCTCTGGTTTTTATACCGCGTAAATTAGAAAGTCGTTATTAATTATTATTAACGAGTCGTATTTTTTCCGTATTTTGGTAATATGTAATAATTTATATTTTTTACGGCGAAATAACCCCGGTCTTATTTTATTTTATTATAATATTTATTTTACGTTTTAAGTTAAAAGTTATCCGTTTTTTTTTTTTTAAATATTTTGAACGTTTTATATAAATATAAATCGTGCGTAAAACCAAATCTTAGAGTCCGGTATTATTATAAAAGCTTTACAAAATATAATATATATAATATAGGAAAAAGTAGGAAATCTTAAAATATACCGTATCGGACCCGGTTATAATCCGTCGTTTTAAATTCGAGCCGTATCCGGATTTGTTTATCCGATAAAAAGGATTTCGTAAAACGGAATACTGGTAGCGGCTAGCCTTACCGTCTTATTTTTTCTAATAAACGTTTTTATAATAAAGTGTCGAATGCTCCTTATACGTTTATTGTAATTATAAAAATCTTTTATTTAGTTATAAATACTTATTTCGCATAATATACGAAAAACGTTTTAAAATATATCGTTAATTATTTACATAATATTTTACCGTATTATAAGCTAAGGATATTATTCGTTAAGGCGATCCAGGTTAACCGTTTTATTATTACTCTTTTTAAACTTTTATTAAAATGAAAAAATAAAGTTATAAACCGTTAAGATCTCGGCAACTTCTTATTTCTTTTTCTTACCTTAAATATTATCGATACCTTGGCGTTCCGCCAGGCTGCCGGGAAATATGTAAGTTATAACGCATTTTTAAACACGTTTTTAACGTATTATTTAACCGAATTTTAACCAACTTTTAAAAACTTAATTATAACGCTGTTTATCCGGAATAAGGTATTCGATACACTTATGATATAAACTTCGGCTTCCTTAAATATTACCGTAATATTTTAAAATAATTAGCTATTTCGTTAATTTATATCTTTTAAAAGGTTATAATTTAAGTTATCGTTTATTAAAAATCGTTTCAAGATTTCTGTACGTAAAGCTTTAACTCTATTAAGCGTATTGTTTTTTACCTTATTCTTTTACCTATAACGGTAATAATTTTAATCAGAACTTAAGTTTATATTAATTAATAATTTTGTATAATTTATTGTTCGTAAAAACCGTCTTCATAACTTTTCGGTAGTAATTTATTTTCGCCTTACGGATTACCAATAAAATTACCGATATTTATCCGTATAACTTCGATTCGAATTACTTTAATCCGTAAATTATTTATATATTTCCGAATTCTTATAAGTACGGTAAACGTTTTAATAATTTTGCGTTTATTATGGCGTCTGGTATCTTTAGTTTATTACCGGCTTACTTATTATTTTTATCCCTCATTAAAAACTGAAATAATTACTTTTATTCGGGTATTTAACTTTTCTGGCGAAATTACCGGGTCCGTTTCCGGTAAAAAGGTTACGTCCATTACGATTAAGTTCGCAAATTTATCTAAATTCCATTCCGATATCCGTAATCGGTATTTTTTCTTTTTGTATTTAATTTTATTTAATTCTTTTATCCGGAATAATTATCAAAAATGTAAAATAATCCGATACGGAATTAAGGTCGTCGTATACGGAAATTTCCGTAAGGGAGATATTAAAAAAGATAAAATTTAATACGTATCTTACTTTATACGTAAACTTACCGAATATGCCTATATAAATTATCCCGTTAATAATAAGTTATTATACGATATCTTTCCCCTTATTTCTTTTTTTAACCTTTAATTCTAAATACGGATACCAGATATTTTAATTACCTTTCATTAAATAATTATCCGGCGGTACCAAGCTAATAACGTAATTAATTATTACGTTTATACGAGAGTTTCGGTACGTATTAAGTATAAGGTATTTATTAACGTTTAACTATAGTAAGTTTCGAAAATAAACTAATCCTTATTATTTTACCGCCAGATAACGTTTTTTAACGTAAATTATAACCCAGGGTCTTTCTTTTTTATTCGTTCAGCTATTTATTAATACATAAAAGTTAAATTCCGGGTAATGCTGTATTTTTATATTTCTTTTATTTAAGGTTTTTAAACACGGATTATATTTATATCTTAAATTTAATATAACTTTAATAAGGTAATATATACTATTAAAATATTATAAATATTATATTAAACTATACATAGGGTACGTAGTAGTAATAATCCGCCTTTATTTATACTGCGTTTTCGGCGTTTTTATTCCCGTTTATTTTCTGTTATTATCCGGGAAATGTTATTAAAGCATTCGTTATTTTAACTTTATAGCTCAGGGTAAACGTAAATTGCATTAATTATTAATTATTACGATATTTCGTACCTAAAACGGGTAAATCATTTTTTATAACTATTTTGATAAATATTTTAATATTATTTTCGGTATCAGTTAATTTTAACGCCGTAGTTAGCCTTAATCCGGAACTGTACGTTTTTAAAGATATAAAAATAAGCCAGAATCTTATAAAAGTTATTCCGTTATGGGTCCTTTTTCCTCCGTTAATTATCTAGTTCGGTTATGGCCTATCGGGTTTTTTTGCCGTAAGTTAAAGTAATTTCCCGTTTTCCGTAACCTGTCCTTATTCCTGTATAATATTTTCTTCCTTATATTTTTTAAATTTTCCTTTCCGGACATTTTTTAATTCGTTTTTGTTAACCGTATTAATTATCTCTTGATTTTCGTATCCTGCTTAGAAAAAACCCCGGTAATTCGCGTACTTGAAGGGCCGGTTATATTTGTTTTCCGGGTATTAATTTAGCTTAGTTCCGTAATTATTATACCGCGTAATCCGTGAATATTATTTTTTAATATAGTACCCTTCAGTATCGTAAGATATATAATTCGGTTACCAGTTTTTTCGATATTAATTCAAATTACCTGTTAGTATTAAAAAGTTTAAAGAATTTAATTAAAGTTAAAACAATATTATTTAAGTTCCGTAATTAATTATAAAATCGGGCCCGCATCTTAACCGTTTGCAAGTTATAGGCCGATATTTAGTTTGTACGTAAACTTTATTATAAATAACGTTTTACGTATTAATAACGCGTTTCGATTTAATATAATCCAGAAACGTATACGGTACGTTCGGTACCGCGTAAATATATTATTATTCCTGTATTTAAATATTATCGGCGTTAATAATTTTGCTTAAGCGTTATTTTACGTCCGGTTCGAAAGTTATATCACGGATTTATTTGGTAATTACTTTAATAAACCAGTGTATATTCGTAACCGTAATATTCGGGATATCCGACAGTTACATCCTTAAATCTTCGAATTCTTTATATATAATAATCTTTAACGTAAAAAGCTGCTTTTTATAAGCCCGCCGTTTTTCGTTTAAAAGGATTAGAATTTTGTTATCCTTTTTATTAAAAAACTAAAATACGATAAAACTGATTTTAATAATCAATTTGGCGATTTTTATACCGTTATTTAGGTTAAAGTTATACCCCGATTTGGTTACATTAACCTAAAAAACTTCTTTATTTTTCGCTTTCGAATTAGTTGGTTTCGAATTTAATAACCATATAAAAACGTAAAGCGTCGCGTTAAAGGTTAAGAAAACCGCCGTATTAAAGTAGCCGATAAATATTCTAATAAAAGATTTCGCTTTTATCTTATAATCCATTTAATAATTACCTTTATAATATCTAACGAACGAATCCAGTTATCTAATTAAGTTTTTAATAATTTATTTCTTAATCTAAACTTATCATTTTATTTCGTCGAATCGGAAAGTAATAATCAAAGTTGTAATATCGGGTTAAGGTCGGTTGGCGGCCTCTCTGTTAGTAAAATTTATTATTAGAAAAGCCTAAATATTAAGAGGTTTTTCCATTTTATTTCGCTATAATTATGCGATATTTCAGGGGGTTAATAGTTCAAGTTATTAAATACATTAAGCTATATCGTTAGGAACCTTAATGGGCTGCTAGGATATGGTAAGGGCTTTTATTTTCGTCGATTGCTGGTAATTATTAACAATCGCGAGATTTTAGGCTTAATATTTCAGTTTAGTTAGTAACGACTTCGCTAAAAAGGCTAAAAGTTAGAAAATTGAATGTAATATACGCTTAAGCATTAACAACTTTAAACGTACGGATGAAATATAGAAGGAAAGGTAATTACTGTAAATATAAATCGTACGACTGGGTTTAATAGTTGGTTAAACCGACCAGCTGTTACAGGATAAAACTAGGAATTAACCGACGCCGAAAAAGGATACGTAATATAAATCCGATAAATATAAGGAACTTATACGAATCGGTATAATATAAAACTAAAATAGTCCTCCGAATTTACGAGAATCTTATATAATTAAGTATAACGGATTCGAAATTTCTTTTTAAATTTAAAAGAATTTACCTTATAATATATACTTTTTCTCCCTAGAGGAGACGTGACCGTGTAGACAAAATTAGATAAAATGATAGATTGCTATCTCAATTCCTAGGCTTTACTAAACCTATCCCTCTCGCAGGCGTCTCACTCCAAGGGGACTTCAGACTGCCTTGTCCCTCTCTTATCCATGTCAATTCTTATCCGAATTCTGGAGGTTCTTCGCAATCCGGAGCAGCCGGGCGAACCATCATTTTCTGGGTCGACAGTAATATCGATAGCTTTGGCTCGTCCGGTAACTTTGTGAGGATTATATACCGGGAATGAGATAGTTTCTGTAAAAAGCCTCTTGTTCCGGAATACCGGTATCGCATATTCGGAATTCCGCGGCATGGTGTCTTGATTAATGGGTAACTCGAGAAGATGCCGTGGGAACGATCGAGGTTGGAGTTCCTAGTCCCTTTTCTGGCTGACATCTGACATCCCTAACTGTAAGACTGGCGAGGGCTGCGAAAGCCTTTTATACGCAGTTAAGGTTTACTTTTAGGGTTTATCCTTAAGGTTTACTGTTAAGGTTTGCCTTTAGAGTTTATCTTTAAGGTTTACCGTATAAAGCTAAACATCTCCTAAGTTATATTGTCTGACCCTGCCGAATCGTAGAGCCAGCGGGCATAAGGTGCATCAGGGTCGAAGCTTGTTGGCAACTACGTATTCGGCGTTAGAGTGAGGCTCTATAAGACCAAGGTATATAATCTATCCTAACTGTAAAAACCATTAATTAGTCATCGTGTTTGAAGATACTGGGTATAGTATCTATCGTGGAAATTATATTGTGGAATGATTTTCTGTGTATTTGGCTGAGCCTGGAAAATAAGGCTTCAACCCATATCAACCTTACATAATATATACTTTTATTACTTTTTATAATGTAAATAAAATATTAACTTATAGTATAACTTAAATACTTCCAGTAATTTTAATAAGTTATAATTATTAAACGTAGTTATTATGACGTATTATATAAGCTTACGGCTTAAATAAACCCGCGGCCCGTTTTATAGCGCCTGTAAGGCGAGAATCTCAGTAGAATAATAATGTATCCGAAGGCCAGGTCTCCCGTCTCGGAGACCGGCAGGTCTAGATACCTAGCGCTAGTAATTAGGAAACGTCATACGTGTCTTATCGTATAAAACGGTAAACGTTTTTTACGATTCGTTACGAATAAGGAAAAAGGCCCCCCGAAATATTAAGATAGGTAAAAAAATAAGGTATAAATTATTCCAAAACCTGTAAAATGATACTGAAAACCCATTATTTAGGTCGCTTTATACTTTTTAACTTGAAGGCCATATTTTTTAGCCGGCTTTAACTTTTTATATATAACGAAATGTTTTATTATTTCCGGAGGGGCGAGCGAAAAAGGGTTATTTACGGGTCTTGTTTAAGGACTTGCGTATAAAATCCGCAATAAATTTATTATCGGCCGTAGCCGACGGGTTTTTTTAAAAAAGATTTTTACGTTTAAATGTTAATATTACCGGTTATAAGGAAAATTATATAAGTATTCACAGCGGAGTAATACGCAAAATTTAAGGTACCGGAGTAAGCGATAACGATGTAAAAAAGATATTATTATATGACGCGAAAGGGTTTGTCACTTTTTAAGGCGAGACGATAGGAATAAATTTTCTTTAAGGTGGGTTATTAAAAACCGTATAATTATCCGAAAGTAAGTTTCGGAGAAGATTCGAGACGAATATATCAATAAAAAGCGGTAGGTTTAATTAATTAAGAAGGTGCGGACGGATCGTTTTAAAGAGTTGCGTTTTATTATATGGGACGGGTAATGGTAAATAAGTTCTTTTTAGTTTATTCCGTGCTTTAATCGGTAATTTGGGTTCTGAAAGTCGTAACGTACTTTAAAAGTTTCGTTTAAAATTAAGAATTTTCGTTGTCCGAATTTAAAAATTTGCGAACCATTTTTGTAACCGTTACGTAAAGGCCCGTAATAATAGATTTTACCGAAGCGGAAATATCGAGAGCTTAACGGGTAGATTATAAAGGTAGTTTAAAAGAAATATTAAGATTTGTAATTGTTAAAGCGAAAGCGGGTCGTACGGTTGTTTATAAAGAAATATTAAGAGTTTTATCTAACATAACTTTAAAATTACGGATACGTTCCGAGGCCGGCTTTATAAAAAGCTATAAGGTATTTTTATAAAAGAAATATAAAGCCGATCTTATACGAATAGTATTCGGGGTAGAAGAAGTTTCAAGTCGTATAATTTTAAGTTATAAAAAACTTTAAGGCCCGGTTATAAGGTTTTCGTCCTTATTATTAAGTCTCGAATTAAGGTTATCCGAAATAATTTAAGCTTTAAGTTATAGTAAGACCCGTTAACTATTAAAGGCGGAAATGTTTTTAATTAGGTTATTATGTTAAGATAGCTTAAAGTTCGTAATTAAAATATTATCGTTTATATTATTATTTTTAATGTAAGCCTTAATTCTTTTAATTTCTTTTTAAAAAGCTTTTCGCGAATTTTATCGGGGAATTTTAATTAACTATTTCTTTATTTTCGATAGGGAAAAGTATTAATCGGTACGTTTTTTAGTTAAGTTTTCGTTTTATATATTTAAATAATATTATTTATAAAAAGGAAAAAGTTCGTAAGCGTTAAAAAAAAAACTAATTTAACATATAAAGATATATTAAGTAAAGGATTATAAATAGGAAGGTTTTAAAACCGGGTTATATATTATCATAAATTCGGACTTATTTTATTAAAGTTTGTTAAGATAAAATAATAAGTTTTATAATTTTCATTACGTTATATAACGTTGAAGCGCGTATAATATAAAAGTTTTACAGGGTTTTTTATAAAGTAAAGCATATTATAAACTTAAACGGTTTTATATACGGTCGAATCGTAACGAAATGTTTAATTGTTTTTTTATCGTAAATCGAAATAAGTGGTGCCGTAGGATAGTTGCTTAAAATTTAGGTATTTAATTAATATCTATTAAAGACTTATAATTCGATTTTTTTATTATAAAATCATTCCTTTAGGTTCGTCCGTTTTCTAAGATATTAGCCGCGAATCTTTTAAAAATAAAAATAATCCTTAAAATCTGTTTAATTTTATTTTAAAACATTACGGTATTACGGTAAACGTTATTCTCTTTAATTATTATATCGATCTTTCGTTTTTACGAAACGTTTTTTTCGGAAATGTTAAGTAACTTAAGACTTTCTTATTTTCTTATCGTATATTTATTTGTAAGCTTAATAAAAGGGGTTACGTATAAATATAAAAGAGATATTTGGAAAAATACCGGAATAAAGTTTATAAATATTAAGAGATTTATATTATAAAATATAAAAAATTCGAAAGTTAAAAAAACGGGAATTTTACAAGTACTGTTATATATATAAATACAGTTAGCCCGTAATAAAATCCGTATACGTTTTTTAAAAAAAGGTACGATTTTATAAAAAGTTTAATTTAAAGCTTTCGTAGGTAACCGTGTTATAATATTTACGAACTTCCAGTCGTTATCATCTTCTATATTCGGCGATTTTTAAGGTTCGGGATTTGTTTTCTCTTGAACTCTTTCTAATAAATGCTTTTTATCAAATTAATTTATAAGTTCTGTAACGTTTTTTATTAGCGTAAGTTTAGAATATTATTCGTTATTTTTAATGTTTTATTTTTTTATCGGATAAACTATTTTAATAACGGATAACCGTTAACTTTTAAATTCGACGTTAAAGGAATTAATTAATATCGTAGGATATATATTCGTTATCGTTTCCTTTAATAAAGATACGTCTAGGATAGGGCCGGCGTTTTTTTAAATGTCTTTTATTTTCGGCGCGGGGAATAAATAGGTTATATTTACGATACGGTAAACCTTTTATTATCAAGGAAAATTAAGTTCGTATACTAAATTCTTAAAATCTTTTATATTCGTAAAAAACCCGATAAGTTATTAAGAATATTTAAAGGGTGGTTTATTACGGAGATAATAATTATAATAAAAGCGTAAGTAAACCTTTTATTTTACGTTAAATTAAAAAGGGGCTCGGTTTTTATTATGACGTTTTTTAAAGTTTGCAAAGGCAAAATCGATAATTAATTAAGCTTTCTTTTTGTATAGCTTACGAAATGTTTCGTAATCTGGAAAGGGTTTAAGTATTTTAAAAATTAATAATAAAATCTTTAATTTAAAGCCGTAAATTATTTCGTTAGATAACCTTTTAAAAATAAAATATTTTACGTTATTAAAATTATATTATAAAATTAGTAAAATATTTACTTAAGATATATTAAAAGTTATTATATAATAAGCGATAAGTATTTTAACGCCTTAGTTTCACTTTTAAATAGTCTATTTGTTTGTAAATACTATGTTATTATTATAGCTAAATACGTTTCTGAACGTAAAAATAATAATTATTAAACATCGTTAAGAAATTCAGGGTTGCGGTCATTAATATATTATGCCGGGATATTTTAATTTGAAATCGTTAAGGTCAGAAAAATTATTTTAAGTTAATTTTTAATTACGTATGTAATATATTTAGGTAATATGATGTTATGTCTATTAAATTTATAAGTAATCATAAGTAGCGTATTTAATAACGAAAAGGGAGGGAAGCGTTATATATATTTATTCGAAAAAACTAGGCGTAAAATAATGATAAAGTTTTACGTTATTATATAAAAAGGGTAAGGAGGAGGTTTTATAGGTTTTAGTTCGCTGATTTTTGTTATTAATTAATCGAATTCTTAAAACATTTTAGGTACGTCTTTGTTTATCTTTATAAACGTCGTATAATATTAAGGATGGAAATATAATTTAGATCGTAAGTTATCTAGCTGATCTTAAAATAATGCTTTTTATTATACATTATTTTAAAACTATTTTAAATATGAAATTTCCGTATATAAAGGCGTTATATCTTTATGCGGTTTAGATTATATAAAAGTACCTTATTTTAAAGTACAAATTTAAAAAGTTTGATTAAGACGTTATTAACGTCTTTTTTATAATTCCGTAAGAATTTTAAATCATTTAAGTTAATTTTATAACCGTTAATAACTTCTTTTAAAAGTAAGATTAAAAAAAACATTAATTACTATTATATAGCTGAAATTGTCGAATAAATTCCTTAATTGGCCTTTTATTTTTTTAATCTTTTTTCGTATATTTAAAGGTTTATATTATAAAAAACGAAATAATACGTTAAGTATAAAGTTTATACAGACAAAAACATAACGAAAGTTTAGTTTAAATTATGATAAGTAGGCCGACGTTATAATAAATTTTGTATTAATTTTAATCGAATTTTAAAATTTAAAGCTTACTTAATCTTTTTCGTTACTTTATAATCCGTTAAGATAGAAATAGGTAAAAGGTATAATTATAAACGGATTCATAAATTACAGCAAATTCAGATATGATTGAAGATTTTTAATGTAGTTATTTAGTACCGTTTTTTAGTTGGGGTAAAAGTTTTATTAAGAAATATAATCGGTTAAATAATGTTTATAAAAATATAAACATTATTTTATTATTTAATATTAGAATGGAAGATTATAACGCCATAATATTTCTTTTTAAAGGCGTTTAGTTGAATACATATTTTGCGAAAAGGATTTTAATATATAAGGTAAATAACTTTTATTAAGTTATCTTAAACTATTTAAAAGTCTTTTACCTTTAATTCGGTTAAGTTAAAACTCTTTTTAAATATTTAATTTTTACGGCTAATCGTTATAAACGGGATGATACTTATTTTACGACCTTCCGTAAGTATGTCGGTTTTACGCTTTTAAAAAGGTTCGAACCTTTATTAATATCAAGATATAACCTTACGGAAGAAACTAGTTATGTTAATATATTTTTGAAAGCGCCCAAATTATTTGGGAATCGTAATTTTCCGATTGCGAGCAAACGATTTTCGGTAATAGACATACCAAGGCCGTCGTTAAAACAGCTTAACAAAATAATTACTGGGTATTCTAAAATAGAATTCTTTTAATTAATAAAGTTAACTTTATTCTTTTAAAAATAACTAAAAATCTTATAAAGATAGTTATCGTATTCGTTAATTATATTACTTACTATTATTACGTTATTAATAAAGACTTTCGCGAAAATTTTATACAGTCAGAAAATCTTATTTATAAAAAGTTAAGCGTATACCGGGTTATTTTTAAAATTTATTAAAATAATATTAAACATTATTAATCCGCGTAAGAAAAAATAATTATGTGATTTTTATAGCCGGATTAAACGGGAAATTAACGAAAGAAATTTAACGTATCGATTATAAAAAGGTATCATTTAAAGCGTATTTTATTAATTATATCATTTTAGTACGATAATGGATATATATCGAAAATTATAATGTTATTTATTAAGCGTAAGTTACTAACGGCCTTATCTTTACGATTATGTTTAAAAACGGGCTTTTTTTATAATAATAAAAAAAGCTAGATACGTTTAGTATCATTTATTCTTTTTAAACGTTTTTAAAAGCCTGGTTTAGGAAAGCCTTTTATATAATAAATGACGGGTAAACAAAGGGAGTCGAAAATTTTATATCTTTAAGTTTCCCTTTTTTATATATCGGGTTTAAAATTTTATTGATATATTTTCTATCGTAGTCACTCAGCAAATATGACTTGGCGGGCTTAGTCTGGGACTGCTAACCCTTTATAAAATTTAGACGTATTTTGTTTTCATTTAGTATATCGATAATGATCTTTTTTCTTAAATTTAAAAACTTCTAAGGTAATTCTTAGTTTTTTATATAAGCTTAAAGTTTTAATTATATATATATATTATGTCGGGATTCGATCTCCGGGATATTTATTAGTCGAGTAGCTCTAAATAAGGGTAACCTTTTTCTAGGATAAAGTTCGCCTCAGATAACTGTCCATACGTCTTCTGGTATCAATTTTTAAGAGGAAAGGATTTCGAGTATCTTATTTAAAACATTTATTTCGGCCCAGAATTGAAATTTATAAGGTTTAAAGGTAACGTCCCACACCCGCTCCCCGCTTACACCCCCTCGCCGCTCGTCTTTTTAACCACTTTAATTACGCAGCTTTAATTATTTATTTCTTAATAACCACGATATAGAACGGCTTATAAAAAAGTTAAAAATAAACCTAACCGTTTAAACTGAAAAATAAAACCCGAAACTTAATTATAAACGTTTTTATATAATATATGACATCTCCGAATTTACCTTGAGAAACCGATATAACGGTATAACTTCACAAACCGACATTATCCTTAATTTACGAAAATTAACGTTAACTGAAAAGAAAATCGATTATCGAACGAATTCTTAACGTAAATACGTAAGCGTTTCTTATTTAGTTTTACTACGTTACAAATATCGCAAATTTATTACTTAACGCGTTATAAAATACGTAGGGGTTAATTAAACGTTAAAATTTATTAAACGGGGGAAAAAAAATTTAAAACGCGTTTAAATCGGAAAATAAATTATTAAAAGGTTTTATATAAAAATGTAAAAATATTCCGAAAATAATTTAACCTTATCCGGATTATAATTACCAAATACGGTATTATAAAAAAGGATATTTATGATTTCGACGAAATAGAATTTGTAATAAAACTTTTTATAAAAACGGATATAATAATTATAAATATTAAAAAACGTAAAAAACTTAAAGAATAATATAATAAGGTAATCGGGAATAAATAATAATTATATAAGTTATTAATTCGTAAGATTAAGCTTTACTTTATTTATTATTATAATAAAAGAACATTATTTAAATTTTTAATATTAAAAATATTTATTATTACCCGGTTAAAAGTTCGATATAAGTTATAATAATTAAATAATAAACCAATTAAATTTAAAACGAATTAAATATTCCGATAAATATATTTAAACGGGTACAAAAAAGTTAAGACGTTTTTAATCTTATTAACGGTTATAAAAGTTATTATTTAATAAAATTCGAAAAGTATTGTGTAAATTATAGTATTATTACGTTTTATATATCCGTTTATTTTTTCATCTGCTTTAACTTTTTAACGTAATTTTTTTAAAACGCGTTTATTTATTATATATCGAAAATTTAATATAACATTATTATACTTATAGCACGAAAAAAGACTTTTTTTTCGCCGATTTTTATAACGTATTCGATTTTATTTTAACGTCCGATAATATTAAATCCGGATTTATACAAGCTGGATTTGTTTTATTTAATTTTAATAACATCTTTTCCGAATTTGAAATTGCTTTAATTAGAATTATATTAACTGTTTTTCCGTGTATTTCCGTTAATTCTATTTTTCCACCCGTAAAAACGTTTAAAAAATATTTATAAAATAATAAAATAAGGATATTATTTATAAAGAAAATAAAGAAATTATTAAGGTAATTCGTTAATAAGAATAAATAAATCGGTTAATTTTATAATAAAATATTATATATTATTTTTATATAAGGCTGCTTTTTTTTCGACGAAAAACGTTTAATTACGTAAAACAAACTATATCTTAAGCAAAAGTTAAAGAATTAAAAACACACATTTTTAAAAATATTTATTATATAAGAAAAATATACTTTTTAGCCGAAAACGAAGGGGGTAATAAAAGAATACAGTTAATAACGGCTAAAAGTAATCGTTGTAAAAAGATTAAAAGGAAAGAACGGAAATATAACATTTACGGCAAGCCCGGATATAATACGCGTACTTATTAAAAGGTTATAAATATATCTGGCGAAAAAGAATCCGATTAATTTGAATTAATTTAATATATTATAGTTAATTTATTTAACTTTGTTATCGCAAAATGGTTAAAAACGAGCGACGAGGGGGTATAAACCGGGAGCGGGTATAAGACGTTATATATCGGAAGGTAAGTTTACGTTAATTAAAATATATGTAAACTTATATTATTTAATTTTTACATTAAACTTACTAGTAATAACGATTAAAGTTTAAAACTATTTTTTAGTTAACGTAAGTACGTATATATCTTCATAAATATTTTAAATTTATTAATCGTTTCGTACGACAAAACGGGCTTTATATTTTTAAAATTCATTGTATTTATTAAATTTATAAACGTATAT
This sequence comes from Monosporascus ibericus, assembly GCA_004154915.1. Classification (NCBI taxonomy): domain Eukaryota; kingdom Fungi; phylum Ascomycota; class Sordariomycetes; order Xylariales; genus Monosporascus; species Monosporascus ibericus. The sequence goes on along the minus strand of QJNU01000012.1, from coordinate 159,617 downwards.
ATGTATTAAAACTTACTTTTCGTTAATAAAAGTTTAAATGTTAAGTTTCTGACATTTTATAGTTTTATAATTTTATAAATAAGTTAATTCGGCGTTATGAAATATTTTTTAATGGGTTTAAATTTACCTTTTTGTAGCCTTATAATGATAACGCTAAATTCTATTTATATATTCGATTTTACGACATAACTAATGTTTTTATTTTGAAGATATTAAGGCTTTTTGATTGAAATAATGCGGATTTCATGTGCTTATTTTCTTTAGATTTTCGTAGTTTACTCGCCGATTATTAATTATATTAATAAAATAGGTTAACCTGCCCTATAGGATTTCCGGACGCATAAGCTCTTCGGATAACCTTTTGATATATTTTAACTACCTAACTTTAACTAATAATTTCTTAACATTAATAACATGAAACGGTTTACAAAAAAAGCGAAAATAAACTTAACCGTTTAGGTTAAAAACACCTCGAAACTTAATTATACGAAATTTAGTTTTGTATATAAATTCTTTTAATTAATTTTTTATAAATAATATACCGGTATTTAGTTCTTTAGCGATTATATACTTAAAACGCGAAAACTAACGCCGAGCGAAAAGGATTTAATTATCGACCGAGTTTTTAACTTAAATTCGTAAACATTTTCCGTCCGGCTTTAGTACGTTGAAAATATAGCGAATTTATTACTTACTTCACGCGTTATAGACGCGTCGACGTTAACTAGGCGTCGAACTTTATACAACGGTAAAAAATCTTAAAACGCGTTTAAATTAAAAGATTAATTATTAACGGGTATTATATAAAAACTTGAATGTTATATAAATAATTCGAATTTGTTCGGGTTATATTCATAAAATACGATATAGCAAAATAAGATATTTATAACTTTAATAAAACGAATTATTTTATAAAGCTTTTTATAATATCAGATATAATAGTTATAAATACTAAAAACGTAAAAAGCTTAAATAGGCGTAATAAAGGAATAGGGAGTAAGTTATAATTATATGAATTATTAATTCGTAAAGTTAAACTTTATTATTATTTTATTATTTTAATAAAATAGAATTTAATTTTTAATATTAACGTCTTATACCCGCTCCCCGCTTACACCCCCTCGCCGCTCGTTTTTTAACATTCCGTAATTACAAGGTTAAATAAATTAATTATAATATATTAAATTAATTCAAATTAATCGGATTCTTTTTCGCTAAACGTATTTATAACTTCTTAATAAGTACGCGTATTATATCCGGGCTTATCGTAAACGCCATATTTCCGTTCCTTCGTTTTAATCCGTTTACGGTGATTACTTTTAGCCGTTATTAGCTATATTCTTTTATTATTCCCTTTCTTTTCGGCTAACAAAGTTTATCCTTTTGATATAGTAAATATTTCTTTTTTTCTTAAAAAAAAGAATATATTTTTAATTTTCGGACGTTTACTTAAAATATAACTCGTTTCGCATAATTAAACCTTTTTTTCAAAAAGAAAACCCGGCTTTATGGAAAGATAATATATAGTTTTTATTATATAATCAATGAACTTAATTATTTTTATTAACAAATTACTTTAATAATTTTTAAATGCTTTTTGTAAATAACGTCCTTATTGTATCATTTTATAACCATTTTTTTAAAAAGTCTTTACGAACAGAAACATAAGATTAATGGAAATAAACGGCAAAACGGTTAACGTAAATATAATTTAAAAAATCTCGAATTTAAAAAGAAACTTTATTAAAATTAAATAAAATAAATCTAGCTTTTACGAATCCGGATTTACTATTATCGGACGTTATAATAACTTTAAACGCGTTATAAAAACCGGCAAAAAATCGCTTTTCGGGATATAAATATAATAAGGTCATATTAAACTTTCGATATATAACGAATAAAAAAGTAAAATACGTCGAAAAGCTAAAACCGATAAAAAATAAGTAAATGTATAAAACGTAATAATGTTATAATTTACGTAATGTTTTTCGAATTTTATTAAATAAAAACTTATATAATTATTAAAAATAAAAAAACATTTCGATTTTTTCGTACGCGGTCGGATATATTTATCGAAATATAAAATTTATTTTAAACTTAATTTATTTATTATTTAATTTTTATGGCTTATATCGAACCATTAAATAAGTGATAATAAATATTTTCGATATGAAAAATTAAAATGTTTTTTTTTCCGATATAATAATACATAAAGGTGAAACATAACTTTATAAATTAATAACTTATATAATTATTACTTATTTCTGATTATTTTATTATATTTATTTAAACCTTTTGCTTTTTTAATATTTATAATTATTATATCCGTTATTATAAAAAACTTTAATAAAGACTTTATTTTATTAAAGTTATAAATTGTTACAGGAACAGGGATTCCTGTCTTAAAGAAACTAACTTTTAGGGCTTGGCTCGTGCCCGTCACGGGTAAACCTCGGAAGATAAGGCTTATCTCTCAAAGTGATCTGTTTAATCTGGATGATCTAGGACCGGATCACCAAGATCACATAAATCTACGACATACCTATTAAAAGATAATTAGATATATATGAACCAAGTTCCTTATGTAAATAGCCTCTATTTGGTTTCGCTCCTTAGCTATTAATCGAAGTTTACAACTAAAGGCAATTATTCTTTATTATGAGAAAAGTCTTTAAATCTCTTTAGTAAATAAACCTTTAATAAATTATTTTTCACTTTATTATTACGTATATATTAAAACCCTTTTTCGGATATTATTTATACCTTTAGGTGTATATATAATAAGTTCGTTACATTTTGATAATTCTTTAATTAATAGCCGACGGATGATCTTGACCTTAATTAAGCATAAGTCTTTTTAAATTTAATAAAAACGATATTATAAAACGACTTTTAAAAAGTAAAGAATATATCCGATTTCCGTTACAAATTAATAAGAGATTAGGAACTAAATTAAATAATTTACTTTTTATGGAAAAGCTTCTTTAATTAATTAATTATTTTATGCCTTTTATAGCCTAAGACAAAGAAGATCCTTTTTTTTTTCCTGAACTTAATATTTAACCCCGGTTCCAAAAGATATTATAGAGGTTTAAGGAAATTCCGAAAAGGAAAAAGAACTAGAGGTTTAGGAATTTTAAGGCTTAAAGGGAAAAAAGAAAAAGCTTTTCCTTAAGAAAAAATGGAAATTCTGTTACGAAAAATCTAAACCCGAAAAAAAAAAAAAAACCCTAACCCCTTAAAAAAAGTTGGCTTAACTTATTCAAGAAATAAAGAAAGAAACCTTAATACCCTTGTAGTTCGGCCTTAATGAGTACCGCGAAAGTATAATTCCATCTCCCAGCTACCATAAAATGCCGTAAATTAAGGGTTATAAGTTAATTACATTAAAGCTTTATAACGGAACTATAAATATAAATGGACTTTTCGTCTAGGCTAAAACCTACTTTAAGTTTTACTAAAATTCTCTAACGGAGGATTATCAAAAAATAATGGCTATTTTTTAGTTACTTATTAAACGAATTCTCTTATAATTCGAACTAATTATAAAGGACTACTTGGAAAATTACCTTGAAGAATTATTAAATATTACCAATTATATTTTTAGCAACTATCGGTATTTTAAAAACTAAATACGAACTATATTGAAAAACCCAAATAAGGAACAATAGGTAATAAAGTAACTATATCTTTTTTATTAAATTAAATTAGCTATAAAATATACGATAGAATTTAACCGGTTAGCCGCAATCTCGAATTTACCAGAAAGCGCGTTATTTTATCCTTTTTACGAGAGCTTAAACCCTGAAGTTAAAAATAAAATATATATAATACTCAAAATAAAATCCTTTAAGGAACATACTAACAAAATAATTATTATTAACCGACGTACTTTTAACAGGTATCTTGGAAAAAAAAAGAAATTAACAAACGAAACGATAATAAAGATTTTAATAACCAAATTAAAAAGGATAAGGGTAAGCCTTAAAAGGAAGCAAGTACCGCTTTAAAAAAGCTTAAAAAAGATAAGTCCGATATAAAATGTTTTAACTATGGCAAAAAGGGACATTTTAAGAACGAATATCGCTTTCTCGGAAAAAGGAACTTTAAGAAAAAAAGGATTTTTTAACCCCAAAAGCAGGCTAAAGCGGTTAAACAAGAAACCGACAGTAAAAAAGAAAAAAGAAAAAGAAGATTTAATTCGACTTCTTTCCAGCCGGAATTTATTATTATTATTACCACTTAAATCTAGAACGATATCCTAAAGTACGAAAATTATCCTATTTGCTAGAATTTTAAAACTAAAGCTTATAAATATCACCCCGGATAAATGGCTTCTAGGATAACTATGAAACTAAGATATTTCTGCTATTTTGATACATTTTAGTATAAGATGCATAACGAAAATGGTTAGTTCTAACCTGATACCAGCAATTACGGATAGTTACCTTCGGAATATTATAAGCTTCCCGAATACACGGTACATATTAAACCTTGAGCAAATTAGTATGAATTATTATACTTTACCGCTTATTACCTTAACGATTATCTCGTTTATCTCAAAGCTAAAAAGAATAATAACTTTTGGCCTAAATAAAATAAAGAAATACCTACCGAACCAAATAACGAATATAAATGCATAAAACCTTTTTGATAATCAAAATATCCCAGGTTTTATTACTTACATCTCGAATTAAAATAAAGTTAAAAGGTTATATCGTAAGAATATTTATGTTACTTCCCGATGCTTTATATTTAATACGAATTCCTAAACGTAATAATACCTTTTTCGAAGGTTTATATTTTTAACCCCCAAACTCGAAAAATGCAAGATTAAAAGTTAAGCCCAAAAAGAACAGTTACCTTCGAATGCCAGTTCGGCAAAAAGAAGTGGTATAAGTACATAAATAATTATTATATTAAATACGCTACAAAAAAAGGTCGAAAATACAAAGACCTTCTCGTAACCAAATAATAACGGTTAAAAATATTAAAGGCCTTCGAAATTAAGGCATTAAAAATCCTAATTTACAAAACCTTATATGAGGTAGTAAAGGAATTACGTAACTAAATTAAGATTCATTTTTAATACAAAAACAAAACGTTTAAAACTATAATCGATTTAAAAAACTAAAGACAACTTTATTGTTTCCGCGGCGGCAAAAGAATATTAAGTTCCTTAGAAATATAAGTTAAAGTCTTAGAAATTATTTATAATAAACGGAAACCTATTTAAATATAAAAACGGACGATTTTTCAAAAAATTAAAAACTTTCCGTTTAAATTTGAAAATATTAAAACAAATCTCGTTAAATATTACCGACATTTCTGGACATAATATTATCTTAAGAATGCCGTAATTCAGCTTTAATAATTTATATATTATCTGGAAATACCAAACACTTTTTTAGGGAAGCAAAAAAAGGTTATTGAAATGGTGCAGGGTGCAGAGCCGGGTACATGGCTTTGCCGATCAATTAGTCATCACCAGTCATGTATTTCTAGGAGTTCATTTTTCGCTGGGCGCAACCCCAGAAAGAAGAGACAATCATCATCGCTTCATACATGGATTCAACACCACACAATACAGTTTGCGTTGCCTTCATTATCTCTTGAACCGCGGGCTCAATCGTGACACTCTCATAAAATATGCACTGATCAGGACCAAATCACCCCGTCCCAATTCATTATTTAAAAAAAACGATTAAGAAATTTGCTATGTTATTAAAGAAGTACAAGTTTTAAATTAAGCCGAAACGGTACTACCTAAATATTAGGGATTTAAAAAGCTATTTAATGATAAAAAGAATTACGAATTATTATCATATGGTTAATAAAATTACCGAATATTTATTAAAAAAAAGATATTACCTTAAACTTTATAGAATTTACTATATAAACCTTAAAAAGTTAAAGCCTTTATAGAAAACCATTTAATTTAACCTAAAAAAAAATCCATTCGATTTTTCAACTTTCTTGTTAAATACCCCGTTTTTATAGCACCAAAAACCAAGGATAAAAAATAGAAAATTAACGAAAACGAAAACCTGGTTTTTAAAAAACAAATCGATTATAAAAACTAAACTACATCACGATTAAAAATGAATATTCCCTAATCCTTATAAACATATTAAAAGAAAACGGTTAATAAAGCCAAATAATTTATTGCACTTAATTTTCGAAACGGCTATTACCGTATAAAAATGGCCTAAAAAAATAGAAAACGGCATTTAAAATGATATACGGATTTTACGAATACCGAATAATACCTATAAAACTTATTACTATTCCCGCTTGTTTTTAACGCCTAGTTGTAACCATTTTACGAAAATTCTTAGATAAATTCGTATTCGTCTACCTCGACGACATTCTTATTTACTCCGAAACTTTAAAGAAATATAAAAAGCACATAACTTAAATACTTAAAACCTTACATAAGGTAAATATCCGAATTAACCTAATTAAAAACGTATAGCATATATAAAAGCTAAACATTTTAGGATGTACATTTACCCCTGGCCAAATTTAAATTTAACGCTTTAAAATGAAAGTAATTAAATATTAGCCTGTCCCTAATAAAATAAATATTACCGATATCTAACAAATCTTAAAATTTACGGGTTCCGTACGCGGCTTAATTAAGAGATACGGAAATATAATTAAACTATTAACGAAATTTATTACCAAAAAATACGTCAGTAAAGAATTTAAGCATTTAAAAATTGCGAAAAAAGCATTTTAAATTTTAAAAAGCATAATTCTTTGTAAATTCATAATAAAATTCCCTAATGCAGATAAAAAAAAAGCTTAAAAACGGACGCTTTAAATTACGTACTAGGTATTATCCTGGAATAATTGAAATATAACGATAAATAATACCTAATAATTTATTATTTAAAAACGTTTAAAAAGATAGAACTTAAATACCCGATTTATAACAAAAACCTATTAATAATTATTAACGATTTTAAAAAAAAGAAAACTTTTCCTTAATAGAATTTAGGGACCTTTTAATATTTATTCCGATTATAAAAACCTTACCCGATTTATAAAGGTATAAGAATTAAATAAACGACATAAAACTGAAATGATTTTCTTACTAAAGTTTAACTTGAAAATATATTATATTAAAAAAAAAGGAAAATATTTAAGCAGATAGTTTTAGTTATAAAGTCGATTATAATCCTCAGGTTTCTAAATAAAGCCTGTAGATATTATAATATAACAGAAATGGCATTATGTAATTATGCGAGATCTTGAAAAAATTAACCCCCGAATTTTTAACGAAATTTCGGAATTTTTACGGTACGAAGGGAAAAATAAAGTTTAACTATTAAAAAACAGCCAAAAGACCAGCTATTATACCGTAGCAAGATTTACGTTTCCAGGGACCAACAAAAATAATTTGTAAAAAAGAGTTATGAAAACCTATTGCATAAATATTAAAGAATCTTTAAAGTCACCCGACGGTTATAAGAAAGTTATAACTTCCCAAAATTACGTCGAATAATTAAAAAGATTATTAAATATTATAATATTTATAATAAAATTAAAGCAGTATACCATAAACCATATAAGCTGTTATAACTTATCGATATTCCTAATAAAATATAAAATACTATAACTTAAAATTTTATTACTAACTTCTTTTTATTTAAAAACTTAATTATTAAAATCGAATATGACCGAATTTGGGTAATCGTAATTAAATTTACCAACTATGGATATTTCTTACCTTTAAAAAAGTTTATAACGGTAAAATAATCAACTTATATTTTTATTCGATACTATTTCAACAAATATAAAATACCCAAAAAGATCGTTTTTAACCGAAATAAGCTTTTTGCGTCCAAATTTAATATTAACTTTTTTTAAATAAATAAATGCTAAACTTAAGTTCTTAACAACTTATCACCCTTAAACAAACAATTAAACCAAACGACTAAACCAAACCTTAAAATAATACATCCGAAATTATATTAAGTACCAGCAAAATAATTAAATAAAATTATTACTATTAATATAACGTCCTACACAAGTAAGTCGGTTATATAAGTAAGTCGGTCACTTTTTAAATACTTTTAATTCTTTATCTTTAATCGCCCATTTTTTAACACCAACATTATGGAACGCCTTACAAAAAAAGTTAAAATAAATCTAGCCGTCCAAGCAAAAAAAAGAAACCCGAAACTTAATTTTAAACGGCTTGGTTTTATATACGAAGTAGCCTTATTTATATTACAAGACCGATTTAACGGCAAACCTTTCCGAACCGATATTTTTTCCATTTTACGAAAATTAACGCCGACCGAAAAAAATTCGATTATTAACCGAATCCTTAACTTAAATACGCGAACGTTTCCTATCCGGCTTTAGTACGTTAAAAATATAGTTAATATATTACTTACCTAACGTATCGCGGAACGCGTTAAAATTAATTAGGCGTCGAACTTTATTAAACGGTAAAAAAAATTCTAAACGCGTTTAAATCAAAAAATTAATTATTAAAAGGTATTATGCAAAAATCTAAAAATATTTCGTAAATGGTTTAAACTTATTCGGGCTATAATCGTAAAATACGGCATTATAAAAAAAATATTTATAATTTCGATAAAACGGGCTTTTTAATGGAATTTTTAATAATATATAACATAATAATTATAAATGCTAAAAAACGTAAAAAATTTAAATAGGCGTAATAAGGTAATCGGGAATAGGTTATAGTTATATAAGTTATTAATTCGTAAGGTTAAGTTATACCGTTATTTATTATTTTAATAAAAAAAACTTACTTTAATTTTTAATATCGCGATAATTTATTACCAGCCGATTAAAAAATCGGTATTAATTATAATAATTAAATAATAAACGAATTAAGTTTAAAATAAATCTAATATTTCGATAAACATATTCGAACGCGTACGAAAAAAACGAAACGCCTTTTTATCTTTAACGGTTACGAAAGTTATTATTTGATAAAATTCGAAAAATATTACGCGAATAACGGTATTATTATGCTTTATATATCCCTTTATTCTTTTTATCGGTTTTAACCTTTTAACGTATTTTATTTTTCCGTTTTAAAACGTACGTATACGCTTTATATCGAAAATTTAATATGACGTTATTATACTTACGTCGTAAAAAAAGATTTCCTTACCGGTTTTTATAACGCGTTTAAAACCGTTATAACGTCCGATAATATTAAAGCTAAATTCGTAAAGACTGGGCTTATTTTATTCGATTTTAATAATGTTTTTTCCGAATTAGAAATTCCTTCAGTTATACCTACGCCGACCGTTTCCCTATTTACTTTTTTCGGTTCCATACGTTCCCTTCCCGCGAAAACCCCTCGAAATATCCAAAAAACAAAAAAACGGGAACGTTACTTACAAAAAAAGATCAGGAATTATCAGGGAAGCTTGCCGATAAAGATAATTAAATCGGTTAATTTTTTAACCAAAAATAACTTATTATTGTTATACGAAATTACGTTTTTTCGGGAAAAAATAGCCTAATTACGTAAAACTAACCATCTTCTTAGCAAACGTCGGAAAACTAAAAATAAACGTTTTTAAAAAAAAGGAATACTTATTATACAAAAAAAACAAGCTTTTTGGCCGTAAAAAAAAAAAGATAATAAAAAAAAGCAGCCAATAACGGCTAAAGGTAATTGTCGCAAAAAGGTTAAAACGAAAAAACGGAAATATAGCGTCTACGGCAAGCCTGGACATAATGCGCGTACTTATAAAAAAGCTGTAAATACGTCTAGCGAAAAAAAATCCGATTAATTTAAATCAATTAAATATGTTATGGTTAAGTTATTTGGATTGATTATTATAAGGTGCGAAAAAGTGACCGACTTACTTATATAACCGACTTACTTGTGTGGGACGTTAAATAACCTATAATATGTTTACTAATAAAAATATAAACATTTCCCCTTATTTAATAATATATAAATAGAAAGCAGTAACCTAATAATTAAAGTAACCGGTATATAAGGCTCTTATAATTTTTATCATAGCTCCTTAAACAAAAATAATAATAACGGAAATCAAAATAATATAAGCTCGATTACAAATTAAGTTGTAATTTCTCTAACGAAAACCAACTTAATATTATAATAAGAAAAGAAATTAAGGAATTAATTCTAACGAAAGAAAACAAGGTTTACTTATTACGTTAAAAATAAATGGAACGTCGAACATTATATAAATTAAAACTAAAAAACCCAGCGACAATCTTAATTTTAAAAGACTTGGTCCGTTTAAAATTAACAAAGTTATTTCTAAAACCAACTATGAACTATCATTACCCAAAATTATAAAAATATACCCTATTCTCTACATTTCCTTACTTAAACCAGCACCCAAAAACATCCCGTTAAAGATAACCCTAAAAATCTAAAAAGACGATAGTAAATACGAAGTCGAAAAAATACTGGACTCCAAAATGGTTAAAGCTAAAATTTAATATCTAGTTAAATAAAAAAGATACTTACACGAAAAGAACATTTAAAAACTACTTAACTACCTAACGAACGCGATGGACCTAATTAAAACGTTCCACTGGCAGAATCCTAACCGACCATCTTCAGCACGGCCAAAATCGCAGGCGACAATAATCCCCCGCCTAAATCCAATCTTACGGCGCTTTAATCGAAAGAAATAAACGCCTCCGCCATAACGTCTATCTCGGAAATAAGCTGCACTTGCTTTACCTCTATACGACGCTACTCTTCTTCTATCTTTTCTCGTTCTTTTAACTAATCCAGCTCCAAACCCTTTTTTAATAACTTTACCGCCCTTTTCTTAAAAAGGTCCTACTAAAAGCGTAACTACCTTAACCTCCTATTAAACTTTAATAACTTTTTATTTTGCTTACGATACTCCTTTTTTACAATTTCCTAATACGCCAAAGGTTCGTCCTTTAAGATACGCTACTTTTTTTGTAATCGTTCTTACGTTTCGTTTATCTTTTAAAAGGAATTTATAATTAAAACGTCATAAAAAGAAGGTTAACGGCAAATACAACAATTACAATACAAAGATTTAAGAACGTAAAAGTAATTCACTTTACCAAGCCGAATATAATTAAAATAAAGAAAAGGCTTAATATTAAATTTTTTAATTAAATTAACACAAATATTACGAAAATCGCGTTAATTTAAACGAAACCCTTTTTTAAATTAAAAAAATACCACTTATTATAACAAAGTCAGCTGGAAGATACCCAGAGAAATTCCTTCTAATAGAAACAAAGGTGATTACCTACGGTTTTTATCTTTAGGAATAAAGATCCTTAAAAAGGGGAAATAATATTATAAAAACAAAGGTTCCTATCTTAAAGAAACCAACTTTTAGGGCTTGGTTCGTACCCCTTACGGGTAAGCCTCGGGAGATAAGGCTTGTTTTTTAAAGTAATCTAGTTAATCTGGATAATTTGAGACCAGATTATATAAATCATACAGATCCACGATATACTTATTGAAAGATAATTAGATACATATAAACCAAGTTTCCTATATAAATAGCCCCTACTTAGTTTCGCTTTTTAGCTATCAATTTAAGCTTACAGCTAAAGGCAGTCGTTCTTTATTATAGGAAGAGTTTTTAAACCTTTTTAACGAACAGATCCTTAGTGAATTATTCCTCGCCCTATTATTACCTGCAAATCAAGACCCCTTTTCGGATACTGCTTATACCTTCAGGTGGATGTATAACAGGTTCGTTACATAAATATCGTTTTTTATAATACCGTATTTAGTAATTATAACTTAAATAAAATAAAATTCTTTACGAAATATTTTTAAACTTTCGCATAAAGTCTTTAAATAACTTAGTTTTCGATTTAAACGTATTTTTAATTTTCTTTTGCCGTTTAACAAATTTTAACGCTTAATTAGTTTTAACCTATTTTTATAATACGTTAAGTAAGTGATAAATTTGCTTTATTTTTAACGTATTAAAGCCGAACAAAAAACGCTTATATATTTAAATTAAAGATTTTTTCGATATATAATGTTTTTTCGATTAATATTAATTTTCGTAAATTAAAAATAATGTTGAATCTGGAAGTTATATTGTTTTATCGGGTTTTTAAAGTATATTCGAAAATGTTACATATTATATAAAAACGTTTATAATTAACTTTCGGGTTTTATTTATCAGCTTAAATGCATAAGTTTTTTTTCGTTTTGTTTATAAGCCGTTTAATATGCTGGTTATTTAAAAATAAATAATTAAAGCGGCGAAATTAAAATGGTTAAAAAGATAAGCGGCCAGGGGGTGTGAGCGGTGAGCGGGTATGGGACGTTATATAAAAAAGTTTTACAATACTTATAACGTAATAAATATTTTAAGGACGTATTTATATATATTTTATAAGATCGATCCGCGTTAACAAAAACGTTTATAACGTTATATTACTTAAGGTTTAAGTTAAATTTAAGGGTAATAACGATTAAAGTTCGAAACGACTTTAAAATAAATATAAATACGTATATATCATTATATCCGTTTTTAAGCTATTAATTACTTCGTATGACGAAGCCGGCCGTTTAGTTTTGAAACTAATTATATTTATTAAATTTATAAACATATACCTATATATATTTTACTACTTATGTTTTTAATAAAAGATTAATTAACGGTTGTTTAAATCTTTATTTTTTTATAACTTTATAAGTAAGCCGTTTCGGTAATACGAAACATCTTTTTAACGGGTAAGTATTTAATATTTTATGGCCTTACGGGAGTAACGGTAAATCTTGCCTATATGCGCGGCCTTACGACCGAAATAACGCTTTTATTCTTAATATATTAAAGCCTTTCTGATTAAAATAACGCACATTTTAAGTCTTTATTTTTCTTAACTTTCCGCAACTTACCGGTTAATTATCGATCGTACTAATAAAATAAGCTAAATATTTTGCGTTAAATGCGGTCTTTTATACTTTATAACCGTACCGATAATTACTTTTTCAATACGGAATATATAGGAAGCTTCCGTTTTTAACCCGTAAAGTGCTTTCGTTTTTTATTATTATTTTAGATTAAATAACGTAATAAAAACCTAAGCTTATTTTTAATTTTTGCGTCGGCGTAATATTTATAATAATTAATAAGGAAAACGTTAAAGGTAGTAATAAATCAAGGTACGAAAACGGTTCGAATATAACAGTTATATGAAAATAATTAAATCTTTATAAATAAGCTTATTTCTTTTTTATCTCATACGTCTTTTTGACCGCCTATGCCGTTTTAAAGTTATCCCTTTTAGGCAGCCGGTAAGTAAATTATTTTATTCAAGTTTTTATCTTTTATATATATATATATCTATATTAGATAGCCATCAGCCTAATTAAGTATAATAACTTGTCGGAATAAGCTTTATAATTCGTTTTCGGTAACGTAAAATAAATTATTTTTAAAACTTTGAATATTACAAAAAAAAACACTTTTTATTAAATTACACGGTTCGGATAGTAACAACTTCATTAATTAATAAGTTTCAGATTTCGTAAATATTTATAAATCGGTGACAAACGAAAAAGCTTATGTATGGTTTAAATTTAACTTTTAAACTTTTTATTCCCTTTTTATGGCGGTAATCGTTATAACGTAAGCTATATAATTATAAGTTCGAAGGTAAACTTAATAAGGCTTTTAATTAAATATTATAACGCCGTTTTTATATATTAGGTGAATATAATAAAACTTGTATAAAGTCTTTAAAAGAAACATATTCTAAAGTACAGTTTTATAAATATATTGCCCTTTTAAAAATATCTACAATTAAGAACGTAAGTAACTTAACGCCATTTCGTATCGTAATCGCTTTTTTTAATTATATTCTTTAAGCGTTTTATGTCTCTGTTCTACGCCTGGGTATATAATATTAACAACTTAAATTTAATACTAAAAGAAGGTAATTAAAGTATATTTCGAAGTTGATAATCTTTTAAAGTTTTATTATCGTATTCGAGTATATATAAAAATATCTTATTTTAATTCTTTAAGGTTTCTAAAATATATCGAAACGTTATAATTAATGTATTCTACTTTCAGTTCTTAAAGTAATTATCTTAAATAAAGTCTAAGTATTTATTAGTAACTAATATAACGTATTTACATTTTTTAAAGTTTTTTTCAAACTTAGTAAAGTCGATGGCGATTTTTTATTTTAATCGGAATATTCTCTGTCGAAACTTGTACCGTAGTTATTCTTTTATTTTCACTTTATTATATACTTAATATTTAATTATTATAAAGTTTTTTAGTCGGACTTTTTTAATATAAGAATATAATTAAGCGATTATTTTAAAGCCAGCATAGCTTAATTGTAAATGCTATATAATAGTATAATTTATATATAATAAGCTTTTCGTTTATAAATTAATATTTTGTTTATAAGTTATAAAAATTATATTAAAAATAATTACGTTAATATTTTCGATAATAAATTAATTAAATCTTTTATTAACGTAATAACAACTGAATTATATTTATTTCGCATATAGTTATTAAATTTCGTTTATTTTATTAACGACGTTTTTTCTAAAATTATTTAAATAATATTAGGTTATACGCACAATTTTTATAATGGGTTACGTCGTAAAGCCATAACGTTTTCGTACCTTTTAATCGGAACGAGGTTATTATTTACGTATACCGCGTTACTTTATCTGTTTAGTTTAAGGTTTCGGAACTTATTAATTAAATTAAAGATATATATCGTAAATTTTAAATCTAGAATAAATAAATTCTTTAATTAATAAAACGAAAGAGTTTTAGCGTTATATTAATTAATATTTAAAAAATATGTTAAAGCCAGTTTTGTTCCTCTTAAAAGTTAATCTGTTTTTATAATTAACCTTTTAATAATTTTTGATAAATGGTTAGTTTTTTCCTTTAAAGGTTAATTAAAATAATATTACAGTAACATTTTATAAAACTTTTATTAAAAAATATATAATAATATTAAGGTAAGTTATTCACCGGGTTTAGGGAGACTTTATAACGTATATTTTAAATATCCGATTTATTATACTTTCGTTTAATAATATTTTGATTTATTTAAAAACTTTCATAATTATTTTATTTCGGCCTTTATTTAAGCGCTTTATTATGCGGTTATTAGATAGTAAATTTAGTTTTTTCTTAATTAGAAATTCTTTTTAATTAAATAGTTTCGTTAAGGTCTTATAAAACGTTAAAAACGTTACTTTAATATTTGTTTTAATATAAATAAGGGATAGCTTATAACTTGATAATTTAAAAGATTAATTCTTACCTTTTAGTAATTAATTATATCGTTATTAATCTTAGCCTTTTTTATTATTTAAAAGGTTACTATTTAAATTTCCGTAATAGAAACTAAAGCTGTATATAGGTCGTTAATTTATACGATCGTTATATTTATTTTCTACATATCGTATCGTTATTTTTAAGTTATAAATATTTACTATTTTATAATTTATTCGTTGAGCCTTTTGTTAGATTTCGAGGTTTACTTTAATTTTTCGCGGTATTTTCATTAGGTGTTAATTAATAACCTAGTATCGTATACCTTACCGGATTTAGCTAACTTAGCGTACCATTTTCGTAAGTTTTTTCTTAAAAAAAGATTTATTTTTTAATCGTTACAAACATAAATTTTAAAACCTTTTTTATATATTCGTTAACGTTTTTGCGAAAGGTTTCGTACTTCCGATCTTTAAAGGTATATGCCGCGAAGTTTTAAGTATAAGCTTATCGGCTTTTATTAATTATCTTAAACGTAAATATCAGATGGCCCGTTCGATTGACCTTTTCGATTTATATAGTTCCTTCGGTGGATAAATTGATTACTTGCGTCGTTATTTAACGGAATAACTTTTTCGAGTAGGATATTATTTCGGGGTTTTCGGGTTTAGTAAGTTTTGATTTTAATTAATCAGGATTAATAAAGTCTTAAATATTAACCGCGTACGTTTTATATTAAAATTCGTCTTTAAATTAATCTTAATTCCTAAGTCCTTTATAAATAATTAAGGACGTTAACTATTGTTACAGGAACGGGGGTTCCTGTCTCTAGGAGACCCGCTTGTCAGACCTGGTGTGGACCCGTCTCGGGTAAACCACGGGCCAGAAGGCTTGGCCTTTTAAGTGATCTAAGTAATCTAAGTAATCTGGACCAGATCACATAAATTACATAAATCTACGATACACTTATTAAAAAACGATTAAATATATAACGAACCGGTTTCTTATATAAATAGCACTTATTTAATTTCGTTCTTTAATTATTAATTTAAGTTTATAACTTAAGATAATCGTTTTTTATTATAAAAAAGGGTTTTAAATCTTTTTAACGAATAAAACCTTAATAAATTATCTTTCGCCTTATTATTATTAGTAAATCAAGACTCCATTTCGGATATTATTTATACTTCTAAGTGGATATATAACAAATCTATTATATTTTAATAGCTTTTTAATTAATAACCGACGGATAATTCCAAGCCTAGTTAGGTATAAACTTTCCTAAATTTAATAAAAACGATATTATAAAGTAACGTTTAAAAGATAAATAATACACCCGATCCTTATTATAAGCTAATAAGAGATGAATAACTAGATTAAATAATGTACTTTTTATCGAAATTCTTTTTTAATTAATTAATAATATTATGCCTTTTATAATTCGAAGTAAGGGAAACCTTTTTTCCTTTTAAACCCAGCATCTAACCCCGGCTTTAAAGGACATTATTAAGGTCCAGGGAAATTCGGAAAAGGAAAAAAAACTAGCAGCCTAGGAACCTTAAGGCCTAAAGGGAAAAAAGAGAAAGCTTTTCCTTAACGAAAAAATAAAGATCCTGTTACGTAAAATTCAGGCCTTAGAAAAATAAAGAAAAAAGATCCCAGTCCCCTAAAAAAAGGATGGCTTAACTTACCCAAGGAATGAAGGAAAAAACCCTAGCACCTCCATTATTCGGCCCTAATCGATACCGTAAAGCCATTATCCCACCTCCCAGCTACCACGGAATGCCGGAAATTAAGGGCTATAAGCAAATTACCCTAAAGCCCTATAACGGAACTATAAATATGGAAGGATTTTTCGTTTAGGTTAAAACTTATTTTAAGTTCTACTAAAGCTTTTTAACGGAAAATTATTAAAAAAATAATAACTATTTTTAGTTACTTACTAAACGAATTTTCCTATAATTCGAACTTATTAAAAAGGATTACCTGGAAAATTACCTTAAGGAATGCTTAAATACTATTAACTACATTTTTAACGATTACCAATATTTCGAAAACCGAATACGAATTATATTTAAAAACCCAGATAAGGAATAATAGGTAATAAAATAATTATATCTCCTTTATTAAACGAAGTTAATTATAAAATATATAACAAAATATAATCGTTTGGCCATAATTTTTAAGTTACCCGAAAACGCGTTATTTTATCCTTTTTACCATAACTTAAAATTATAAGTTAAAAATAAAATATACATAATACCGAAAATAAAATCCTTTAAAGAATATACCGATAAAGCAATTATTATTAACCGACGTACCTTTAACCAGGACTTCGAAAAAAAAAAAGAATTAATAAACGAAATAACGATAAAGGCTTTAGCAGCCGAACTAAAAAGGATAAAGGCAAACCTTAAAAGGAAGCAAATACCGTTTCGAAAAAGCTTAAGAAAAATAAATCCGATATAAAATGTTTTAACTATAACAAAAAAGGATATTTTAAAAGCGAATATCGCTTTTCCGTAAAAAGGAATTCCAAAAAAAAGGGATTTTTTAACCCCAGAAAAAGGTTAAAGCGGCTAAACAAAAAACCGACAGTAAGGCAAAAAAGGAAAAAAAAAGAAGTTAGTTCGATTTTTTTCCTGCCAGAATTTATTATTGCTATCATTACTTAAATCCAGAACGATATCTTAAAGTACGAAAATTATCCTATTTACCAAAACTTTAAAACTAAGACTTGTAAATATTACCCCGGATAAACGATTTTTAAAATAACTATAAAGCCAGAATATCGCTGCCATTTCGACGCATAAAGGTATAAGTTATATAACGAAAATAGTTAGTTTCGACCTAACGTTAGCAACTATGGATAATTATCCCCGGAACTTTATGAGCTTCCCGAATGCACAGTATATACCTAACCTTAAGCAAACTAATATAACTTGCTGCATTTTATTGCTTATTATTTTAATAATTATTTCGTTTATTTCCGAACAGAAAGAAATACTGACTTTTAACCTGGATGGAATAAAAAGATACTTACTAAACCAAATAATAAATATAGGTACATAAAGATTTCCCGGTAGCCAAAACACTTTAGGTTTTATTACTTACATCCCGAATCAGAATAAAGTTAAAAAGCCATATCGTAAGGATGTTTATGTTATTTCCCGATACTTTGCATCCAATATAAATTCCTAAATATTAGAAGGTTCCTTTCGGAGGTTTACATTTTTAACCCCATAATTCGAATAATGCAAAATTAAAAATCGAGCCCGAGGAAAATAGTTACTTTCGAATGCAGATATAGTAAGAAAACGTAATTTAGATGCAAAAACGATTAATATATTAAATATGTTGTTCGAAAGGTACGCAAATGGAAACTTTCTTAAGCTGGACATTATCATAAGTTAAAAAACGCCAGAGGCTTTTAAAAATAAGGTATCAAAAAGCCCTAACTGATAAGACCTTATGTAAGGCGGTAAAGGAATTACGTAACCAGATCGAAATTTTACTTTAATATAAAAATAGTATATTTAAAACCATAATTAATTTAGGAGTTAAAGGTAACTTTATCTTTCCCGTAACGGCAAAAAAGTATTAAGCTTTTTAACAATATAAATTAAAGTTTTATAAGTTACGTATAATAAACGAAAGCCTATCTAAATATATAAACGGACGAATTTTTCAAAGAACTAAAAGACTTTCCGTTTAGATTTAAAAATATTAAGAACGAATCTTGCTGAATATTACCGATATTTCCGGACATAACATTATTTTGAGAATGCCGTAACTCAGCATTAATAATTTATATATTAACTGAAAATATTAAATACTTTTTTAAGAAAGTAATAAGAAATTACCCGAAAAGGACGAACAGGAAATTTGCTATGTTATCAAAAAGGTATAAGTGCCAAATCAAGCCAAAATAATAGCACCTATATATCGAAAATTTAAAAAGTTATTTAAGGATGAAAAAAACTACAAGTTATTATTATATTAATAATGAGATTACCGAATACCTATTAAGAAAGGATATTATTTTAAACTTTATAAAATTTAGCATATAAACCTTAAAAAGTTAAAAACTTTATAAAAAACCATTTAATTCGATTTAAAAAAAAAGATATATTCGACTTTTTAACTTCCCTGCTAAATACCCCATCATTATAGTGCCAAAAACTAAAAACGGAAAACAAAAAATTAACGAAAACGGAAACCTAGATTTTAAAAAAGTTATCGATTATAAATAATTAAACAATATTACGATTAAAAATAAATACGCTTTAACTTTTATAAATATATTACAAAAACGTTAGCAAAATTAAATAATTTATTATATTTAATCTTAAAAACGGTTATTGCCGTATTAAAATAACAAAAAAATAAAATAAAAAGAGCATTTAAAATAATATACGGATTTTACAAATACCGAATAATGCCTATAGGATTTATTAATACTTCCGCCAGTTTTTAACGCCTGGTTATAACCATTTTACGAAAGTATTTAAATAAGTTTATATTCGTTTACCTCGACGACATTCTTATTTACTTCAAGATTCTAAAAGAGCATAAATAGTATATAACTTAAATACGTAAAATTTTGGATAAAGCAAATATCCGCATTAACTTAGCCAAGAGCGTATAGTGTATACAGAAGTTAAACCTTTTAAGATATATACTTACTTTCGGCCAAATTTAAATTTAACGCTTTAAAATAAAAGTAATTAAGGATTGGCCTATCCTTAACAATGCAACCGTTACCGATATCCGGTAAATTTTAGAATTTATAGGTTATTTACGAAACCTAATTAAGGGATACGGAAATATAATTAAACCAATAACAAAACTTAGTACTAAAAAATACGTTAAAAAAGGTTTAAGCTTTTAAAAAATACAAAAGAAATATTTTAAATCTTAAAAAACGTAATTACTAGCAAACCTATAATAAAACTACTTAATATAGATAAAAGAAAATGCTTGAAAACGAATGCCTTAAATTACGCATTAAATGCCGTTCTGGAATAATTAAAAAATAACGATAAATAGTACTTAATAATTTATTATTTAAAGGCGTTCCGAAATGCAGAACTTATATATTTAATCTACGACAAAGAACTGTTAACAATTATTAACGTTTTTAAAAAATAAAAACCTTTTTTTAATAAAACTAAAAAACCTTTTAATATTTATTCCGATTATAAGAACCTTATTCGATTTATGAAAGCATAAAAACTAAACAAACGGTATAAAACTTGAATAATTTTCTTCTTAACGTTTAACTTTAAAATATATTATATTGAAGAAAAAGAAAATATCCAGGCGGATATTTTTAATCGTAAAGGCGATTATGATCCTAAGGTTCCTAAACGAAACATATAAATGTTATAATATAACAAAAATAATAGTATATAGTTATGCGAGATCTTAAAAAGATTAACCCTTAAACTTTTAATACGGTTTCGAAACTTATATAATATAAACGAAAAAAAAAGAAGTTTAATAGTTGAAAAGATAACCAAAAAACCAGCTATTATACCATGGCAAGATTGATGTTCCTAAGGACCAATAGGAACAATTTGTAAAAAGATTTTACGAAAACCTATTACATAAATATTAAGGAATCTTTAAGACTACCCGGCGGCTACAGGAGAAATACGACTTTCCAGAATTACGCCGGGTAATTAAGAAAGTTATTAAAAATAACAATATTTATAATAAAGTTAAGGCAGTACGTTATAAACTCTATAGGCTATTATAACTTACCGACATTCTTGATAAGGTATGGAACACCATAACTTAAGATTCTATTACCAGCTTTTTTTTATTTAAAAACTTAATTATTAAAATCGAATACGACGGAATCTGGATGATCGTTAATAGACTTATTAAGTATAGATATTTCCTACCTTTTAAAAGAACGGCGACGGTAAAATAATTAGCCTATGCATTTATCCGACATTATTTCGATAAATACGGAATACTAAAAAAGATTATTTTTAACTGAGATAAGCTTTTTACGTCCAAACTTGCCACCAGCTTTTTTAAATAAATAGGTGTTAAGCTTAAGTTTTTAACAATTTACTACCTATAAACAAATAGTTAGATAAAGCGATTAAATTAAACCTTGGAATAATAGTTACGAAACTATATTAATTACTAGCAAAGTAATTAAGTAAAACTGTTATTATTAATATAAGTAACCTATAATACGTTTATTAACGAAAATATAGGCATTTCCCTCTATATAACTATATACGGATATAAGGCAGTAATTTAACGACTAGAATAACCGGCATACAAAACTCCTATAATCACCACCATGGCTTCCCGAGCAGAAATATTGGTAACGGAAATCAAAACGATATAATCCCGTTTACGAACCAAATTACGTTTTCTCTAACAAAAAATAGCCCAATATTATAACAAAAAAAGAATTAAAGGATTAATTTTAGCAAAAAGAAACAAGGTTTATTTATTACGCCAAAAATAAAACGCAACGTCGAATATCTTACAAATTAAAACTGAAAGACCTAACGATAAGTTTAATTTTAAGAATTTTAGTTCGTTTAAAATTAATAAAGTTATTTTTAAAACTAATTACCGATTATTATTACTTAAAATAATAAAGATATACCTTGTTTTCCATATTTCCTTGCTTAAATTAATATTTAAAAACGCCCCGTTAAAGATAAGCCTAAAAATCGAAAAAAAAAAAAATAAGTACGAAATCGAGAAAATACTGGACTTTAAAATAATTAAAAACAAAATCCGGTACCTAGTTAAGTAGAAAGGATATTTATACGAAAAAAACACTTGGGAACTATTTAACCACCTAACGAATACGATAAACCTGGTTAAGACGTTTTACCGGCAAAATCCTAACCGGCCGTCTCCAGTACAGCCAAGATCGTAGGCGACAAAGGTTCCCCGTTTAAATCTAAACCCGCGGCGTTTTAATCGAAAAAAGTAAACGCCTCCGTAATAACATTTATCTCGGAGATAAGCCGCGCTTGCTCCGCTTCCAAACGTCGCTATTCCTCCTCCAACTTTTCCTATTCTTTTAATTAATCCAATTTATAACCCTTTTTAAAAATAACTACAACCTTTTTCTTTAAAAATTCCTGCTAAAGACGGAAACGCTTCATCCGCCTAATAAACTTTTTTATCCTCTTTTCGGTAACCTTCTAGTATACGACCAAGGTATCTTTCGCCTCTCGTTGCTTTTTTTCTAAACGATCGTACATTTCGCCCAGTTTCGTTAGTAAATTCATGGTCAAAACGTTACAAGCTAAACGCTGGCGACGGGTAAAATAATCATAACTCGAAATGTTAAAAATAAAAAAGCAGTCGGTTTCGCTAAAACGAATATAATTAAAATAATGAAAAACCTTAATATTAAACTTTTTAATTAAATTAGCTCGAACGTTGCGAAAGTCGCGTTAATTTAGGCAAGGTCTTTTTTTCTCTTTTTAAATACGGCTTGTTATGGTAAAGTCGGTTAGGACGTTTCCCGAATACTTTCCAACAAAATAAAATGGCGACCTACGGTTCTTATCTTTGGGATAAAGATCCTTGGAAAAGGGAAATAATGTTACAGGAACGGGGGTTCCTATCGTTGGGAAACCCGCTTATCAAACCTGGTATGGACCCGTCTCGGGTGAACTACGAGCCAGAAAGCTTGGCCTTCTAAGTAATCTAAGTAATCTAAGTAATCTGAACCAGATCACACGAATTACATAAATCTACGACACACTTATTAAAAAACGATTGGATATATAACGAACCGGTTTCTTATATAAATAACACTTACTTAATTTTGCTTTTTAACTATTAATTTAAGCCTATAACTAAAAGTAATCGTTTTTTACTATAAGAAAAGTCTTTAAACCTTTTTAATAAACAGAACCCTAGTAAATCATTCTTCGCCTTATTGTTACCTGCAAATCAAGACCCCATTTCGGATACTGCTCATACTTCTAGGTGGATATATAACCGGTTCGTTACAACTATACGGTCGTTATTATTATTATTATTTAAAATATATAGATAATTATTACTGATATATAACGTATAACATAAGCGAGCTGCGCGCACAAGCGAGCTGCGCGGATTTTTGCATTTCGCAACAATCAATCCAAATAACTTAACCACAACATATTCAATTAATTCAAATTAATCGAATTCTTTTTCGCTGGTCGTATTTATAACTTCTTTACAAATACGTGCATTATATCCGGGCTTGCCGCAAACGCCATACTTCCGTTCCTTCGTCTCAACCCTTTTATAACGATTATCTTTAGCCGTTATTGGCTGCATTTTTTTACCACCCCCTTCCTTTTTGGCCAGAAAAGTTTATCCTTCTTATATAATAAATATTCCTTTTTCTTGAAAACGTTTATTTTCAGTCCTGCAACGTTTACTAAGGGTATAGTTAATTTCGCGTAATTAAGTAACTTTTTGTTTTAGGAGAATAACTTTATACCAAAATATTAAGTAACTTTTGGCTAACAGATTAACCGATTTAACGATTCTTGTCGGCGAGCTACCTTAATAATTTCTAATCTTTTTTTATAAATAACGTCCTTATTTTATTATTTTACGGATATTTATAAAGGTTTTCGTAAAAGGCGAAAAATTAGAACCGGCGGAGGTAAGCGGCGAAACGGTTGGTATAGGTATAATTAAAGGAATTTTTAAATCGGATAAAACGTTATTAAGATCGAATAAAACAAGTCCGGCTTTTATAAATCCGGATTTAATATTATCGGACGTTATGGCAGCTTTAAACGTGTCGTAAAAGCCGAAAAGGAATTTTTTTTTCGCGATATGGGTATAATAACGTCGTATTAAATTCTTGATATATAACGAATAAACGCGCTTTAAAATAAAAAAGCAAAATACGTTAAAAGATTAAAGCCGATAAAAAAATACGTAAATATACAAAAAGTAATAATATTGTTATTTACGTAATATTTTTCGAATTTTATTAAATAATAACTTTCGTAACCGTTAAGGATAAAAAAACGTTTCGATTTTTTCGTACGCGTTCGGGTATGTTTATCGAAATGCTAAATTTATTTTAAACTTAATTCGTTTATTATTTAGCTATTATAGCTTATACCGAACTTTTAATCGGGTAATAATAAGTATTTTCGATACCAAAAACCAAGGTGGTTTTTTTCCGCCATAATAATAAATAATAATAAAGCTTAATCTTACGAATTAATAACTTATATAATTATTACTTATTTCCGATTACCTTATTAGGTTTATTTAAATTTTTTACGTTTTTTAATACTTATAATTACCATATTTAATATTATAAAAAGCCTTATTAAAAAGTCCGTTTTATCGAAGTTATAAATATCTTTTTTTACGATGCCGTATTTTACGATTATAACCCGAATAAACTTAAATTACTTACGAAATATTTTTAAATTTTCGCATAATACCTTTTAATAATCGATTTTTTAATTTAAACGCGTTTTAAGTTTTTTTGCCGTTTAACAAAGTTCGACGCCTAGTTAATCTTAATGCATAACGTAACGCGTTAGGTTAGCAATAAATTCGCCATATCTTTAACGTATTAAAGCCGGATAGGAAACGTTCGCGCATTTAAGTTAAGGATTTTTTCGACAATCGATTTCTTTTCGGTCGGCGTCAGTTTTCGCGAATTGGGAACGGTATTATATCGCGCAGGTTTACCGTTAATTCGGGTTTTTAAAATAAAAGCTGGAACCGCATATATAAAACCAAATTTAATATAAGAAAGTTTAAGGTTATTCTTTTTAGCCTGAACGGCTAAGTTTATTCTGGCTTCTTTTGTAAGCCGCTTTATGATAATAATGTTAAAAAATAAACACTTAAAGTTGAATTGTAAGAAAGTTAGAAAAAACGCGCAGCTCGCTTGTGCGCGCAGCTCGCTTGTGTTATACGTTAGCTTATATAATTTTAGTAATAGCTAATTAGTTAATATATATGCGAATTAAGCGATTAAGATTCTTAATTATTAAATATAAGGGATATTAGTTATGTTGTTATATTAGATTAGTTATATGTACTGTCGTACGCGTACCACTTTAAGTAGCTTAGCTCCGGAACATATATGGGCCGATCAGTAAGTAGGCGACCTTTCTGTTAGATATAAGTAGCGCAACAAGTAGTGTTGCGTAGCCACTGCACCAAAAGACTGTATTAATAAGAGCGCACTTATTGCGCTACTTATCTGACAAGTAGCACACTTATAACAATCAATCTTTTGTTGCAGTGGCTACGCGACACTTTCCGTATATGGGGTGCACTACGCATCCCCCCAGCTAGCTGACATATTCCGTAACTAAGCTACCTAAAATTGTATGCGTGCGACAGCACCTGCAACTAGCCTAATACAACAACGTAACTGATGTCCCCTATATCTGACAGTTACCTACTGATCGGCCTATACGTCTTCCGGAGCTAAGCTACTTAAAGTTGTATAAGTGCAACAGCACCTGCAACTGACCTAATATAACAACATAACTGATGTCCCCTACATCTGACATATAGAGCCTCACTCTGACGCCGAATGCGTGGTTGTGTTGCGTAGTCACTGCACCAAAAGACTGTATTAATAAGTGGGCACTTATTGCGCTACTTATCTGACAGGTTGCTAACAAGCTTCGACCTTGATGAACCTTATGCCCGCTGGCTCTACGGTTCGGATTATTAAGGTATAATAAATATGTTTCTGTAATATTAGTAATAAATAAAATGTGGTAATATATATATAAAATCAGGCGTATTAAGTTGTTGCAGGTATTAGTGGGGTATAGGTGGGTCCGATACTGGTTGTTAAGAAGCTGACAGCTGTAAAGATGCCTAGGAAAAATGTAATATAGCCCTAACAGGATGGCTCTTTAAAGCCTTGCAGGGCTTCCGTAACCCCATACACAGCAGTTTTCAGCTAGCTGGGGGGTGCGTAGCGTACCCCATATGCGGAAAGGTCACCTTCTAATCGGCATATATATGTTCCGTGGCTAAGCTACCTAACGTTGAACGCGTACGACAGCACACGTAACTAGCCTAATACAACAACACAACTAATATCCCCTATATCTAATAGCAGTTAATTATCGTCAGTGAGGTCAACTACATCAGCCACGGCCGAGTTAGGCGCCCAGACGCCGGGCTTCAGCTCGAAATGACCTGTTACGCGTTGAGGACGGTGCGCAGCAGCAACGAGTTCTTGCTGACGGCGTCCAAGGTCCAGAGCAGCTATGGCGGTTGAGGTTATTGCCACTCTAGGAGCTGCAGAATCAGCAGCACTCCCGTTTGTTGTTGTCATTGTTGCTGTTGCGAAACTGAAGAAATCCAAGAAATTTAAGGGCTGCAATTGCAATCGCAGGTGCCACTGCATACAATCATGGTGACAGGTGGCAGCGGGTGGCAGCGGAGTGTCACGTGATGGCGGGTGCAGACTGTCGGACCATTGCAGAAATAGCAAAGGTCGCTACGCTAAAACCCCTTTAGTACTGTCAGCGAGCTGGAGGGTGCGTACTGAGTATCAGGCCGAATATTAATATCCCTGTCAGGTAGCGTTCTAGAATACCGAATGCTTCGGAAGATTCCGAACCATTGAGAAGTTATGTATCTCGGGGGGGGGGGGGGGGGGGGGGGCGGGGGGGGGGGGGGG